>PVIU01002303.1:0-176926 GCA_004026605.1 Ondatra zibethicus
CATATCTATCACCATGCACAAAACTCAAGTCCAAATGGATCAAAGACCTCAACATAAAGCCAGCCACAATGAACCTTATAGAAGAGAAAGTGGGAAGTACACTTGAATGCATTGGCACAGGGAACCACTTCCTAAATAGAACCCAGCCGCACAGACACTGAGAGAAACAATTAATAAATGGGACCTCCTGAAACTGAAAAGCTTCTGTAAAGCAAAGAACACAGTCAACAAGACAAAACAACAGCCTACAGAATGGGAAAAGATCTTCACTAACCCCATATCAGACAGAGGTCTGATCTCCAAAATATACAAAGACCTCAAGAAACTGGACACCAAAAGATCATGTAATCCAATAAAAAAAAAATGGAGTACAGACCTAAACAGAGAACTCTCAACAGAGGAATCTAAAATGGCTGAAAGACACTTAAGGAAATGTTCAACATGTTTAGACATCAAAGAAATGCAAATCAAAACAACTCTGAGATTCCGTCTTACACCTGTAAGAATGGCTAAGATCAAAAACACTGATGACAACTTATGCTGGAGAGGTTGTGGGGAAAAGGGAACACTTCTGCATTGCTGGTGGGAATGCAAGCTGGTACAGCCCCTTTGGATGTCAGTGTTGCAATTTCTCAGAAAATTAGGAAACAACCTTCCTCAAGACCCAGTAATACCACTTTTGGGTATATATTCAAAGGATGCTCAATCGTGCCACAAGGACACATGCTCAACTATGTTCATAGCAGCTTTGTTTGTCATAGCCAGAAACTGTAAACAACCTAAATGCCCCTAGACCGAAGAATGGATAAGGAAAATGTGGTACATTTACACAATGGAGTACTACAGAGCAGAAAAAAATAACGACAGCTTGAATTTTTCAGGAAAATGGATGAAAACATTATTTTGAGTGAGGTAACCCAGACCCAGAAAGACAATTATCACATGTACTCACTCATAGGTGGTTTTTAAACATAAAGCAAAGAAATCCAGCCTACAAACCACAATCCCAGAGAACTTAGACAACAATGAGGACACTAAGAGAGACTTACATAGATCTAATCTACATGGGAAGTAGAAAATATAAAAAGACAAGATCTCCTGAGTAAATTGGGAGCATGGGGACCTGGGGGGAGGATTGAAGGGGGTGGGGAAAGGCAGGGCGGGGAGCAGAGAAAAATGTAGAGCTCAATAAATATTAATAAAAACCCTGAAATGAACCGCACATATATTAAAAGTCAGCTGGCTTTTAAACAAGGTCCCAATGTGACTCTGTAGTGCAAAGACTATCTTGAATTTATGTGGAGAAGCTGGTCCCCATCCCACCCCTCTTGCCACAAGAAAAGTAAACTCAGATTGGGCCCAGCTCCAAATGCAAGAGCAGAGAAAGAGAGCAGCTAGAGGGAACACAAGAGATCTTTGTGACCCAAGGAATGGAAGAGTTTTCTTAAATAAATTATGAAAAACATATATTATAAAGTAATAATAATAAGTTCTGTTTAATAAGAATTAAAAACTTTGAAATAAAAAGAATTAAAAACTTCAAAAAAAGAAAAAAGTAAAATACAATAGAGAACACACTTGTTAAATAATCAGCAGCTGGTGAAATGAGTCATTTTATTCATAAATTGGAATTCTTAGCCTCCTGTTAGGATAAAGATATACCCATTGCCGTGAGTAATATAAAGATAAGCTCAGGGCTGGAGAGATGGCTCAGTGGTTAAGAGCATTGCCTGCTCTTCCAAAGGTCCTGAGTTCAATTCCCAGCAACCACATGGTGGCTCACAACCATCTGTAATGAGGTCTGATGCCTTCTTCTGGCCTTCAGGGATACATACAGAGAGAATATTGTATACATAATAAATAAATATTCAAAAAAAAAGAAAGAAAGTACATCTCAGAGATAAAAAGCTCCCCCCCAAAAAAAAAAGATAAGCTCAAATACAGAGATAAGCTATATTATTAGAAAAAAAGTGTGGATATTAAATAATGCTATTGTATATGCTTTTGTTAAAATTAAATGCCTATTTTAAACATATCAATATAAATGATGCATTGTATTCTTATAGCTTTTATCTTATGTGTGCTCTGATAATTATATTACTGCTCATATTTTGTCACATCTCTATTTTTATGTATGTGGAGGACATTCTTTTAAAAGCCATGTTTAAAAAAAAAGACTCTAAGAACAGTTATGAATGCTAAAACATAGGTGTTTTCCCTATACCATTACTTCATTTACCATTTTTATAGAAAAATATATAAACTATATCCTTTTGTTCAGAAGTGTAAAATGGGCAACTGGAAGCAGTCAGGCTGGATAAAGTCCTGGCCAAGTCCCTTAAATACCTCAAGGCTCAGCTCCTCTGACACCTGCCCTAAAGCTGGATTAGGGACACAAAGCATGTCCTCACCACAGGGCCCATGCTCAACAAGCTCTGAGTAGATATGTTCTTCTTTTGCTCTGTTTCGTCACTTTCTGAAGCATGGTCTCAGGATGTGGTTCAGACTCAAAATCATAAACTGCCAGTATCAGCCTCCAAGATGCTGGGATCTCAGCTGTGTGCCACCACCTGTCCTACCTTTCCTCTTCCCTGATCATTGTTATAAATATTAGTAGGATTAGGGTGGATGCTTTATTAACTACACATACATAGGTGTTAAATACATAAACATATATGGGCCATGCCAGATAAGATAGGATTCCACAGGACCAAAGACCTCGAGAACACAAGAAATTGTTCCCAAGCTACCATATTCTCTTGTCACTGAAAGACTTCATGACAAATGATCACCGTTTGTCTCAATAAGAGAATTAAAACAGCCGGGCAGTGGTGGCACACACCTTTAATCCCAGCACTTGGGAGGCAGAGCCTCTGTGAGTTTGAGGACAGCTTGATCTACAGAGCGAGTTCCAGGACAGCCAGGGCTACACAAAGAAACCCTGTCTAGGTAAACCAAAAATAAAAATGAAAAAAAACAACAACTCCTCTTGTACCCTACAACTGTACTACGGGGAAATTACTAGCACATAGAAATGAATAATAACAGAAAAACATTATTGTCAAGTGTAAACTGTTTCAGAAACATAACGAGAATCTGCCTCCAGCTGTGTGTTTACCACGGAGCTAATCACCCTTTTTAATACTGGAAACAATGATGAAATGATACACCATTACATACTCTCTATTTTTTTATATGGATACCTGGGATTGAATGTGGATCTTCATGCTTCTTTTTTTGTTTTTTTTAATATTTATTTATTATGTATACAATATTCTTTCTGCCTGTATGCCTAAAGGCCAGAAGAGAGCACCAGACCTCATTATAGATGGTTGTGAGCCACCATGTGGTTGCAGGGAATTGAACTCAGGACCTTTGAAAGAGCAGGCAATGCTCTTAACCACTGAGCCATCTCTCCAGCCCTATACTCTCTAATATGCTGTATATTATATTATATTATAAAATAAATGTTATATAAAATACCTACTATAATAAAACAGGGTGATTACTATAAAATAAACTGGCTTTCAAGTAAAAGCACAGTCTAGAACATATTTCTAATACAAGGTGATTTCATATTATGTTATATTATTTTATGTGCTACATGTTGACATATTTTACTTTGCTATCATATTAAATATATATATATAATCCAGCAGGTCTATAAGGACTCGGTTTTCATAGAATTGGGAAACATAGTATCAGACCACGTCTCAGGAAGCGACTGGCAATGCTGCTGCAATATTCAGTCAATTGTTTCAAAAGCCTTCTCTGGTTTCTTTCCAAGGGTGTCAGAAATTACAGGTGTGAACCGCCTCTGATTTTCTCCATAAGGAACTACGTTTGTTTCATCTCTCTAACACAGGAATATATCAAAAAGACAGCCCCCAGAGATTTGCTAATGAGCCTCAGATAGAAGGGCACAGCTACAGTGGTGGGCAGGGCAGATCCACTTATTGCAAGCCCTACTCCACTTTTTATGTCACCGAGTGAGGTCCATAATTGGGTGAAAGTTTCGAGAGTTTTCCACCATTAATCTGTTCGTTGTACAGAGACGTGCATTAACTCTTCTATGTTTAGAGGAAAAACTGGGTGGTACCGGTTGGGACACAATTGGTTACCACACTGCTGGAGTTTTACAGATACTAAATCCATAATTAAAACACTGGGACCTCTGCTTTGATTAAATTCATTGAGGACCAATGAGCTGCTAATCCAAAGTGTATGCACAAGCATCCCAAGACCTGCAAGAGTATTTTCAGCAATCCTTTGGGACCCCTTATGTGGTAGTTGGAATGTAATTGACCCCCATAATCTCATGGAGAGTGGCACTTTAGGAGATGTGGCTTTGTTGGAGGAGGTCACTGAGGGGATGGACTTTGAGCTTTCCTATGCTCAGGATACTGCCCAGTGTCTCAGTTGACTTCCTGTTCCCTGTAAATCAAGATGTAGCTAGCACATCCGCCTGCATGCCACCATGATCCCCATGATTATGCACTGAAACTCTGTAACTGTAAGCAAGCCATTCCAATTAAATGTTTTCCTTGTAAGAGTTGGCATGGTCATGGTGTCTCTTCACAGCAATAGAAACCCTAGCTAAGACACCTTCTCTTTGAGGTAGGTGGCAGACTGGGTAAAGCCTAAATCACTTCCATTACAAAGGGGGTCTCGGGAGAAAAAGACACACTTAGAAATCTGAAACAGAGGGAATGTCAGTTCAAGGTCATTCTAGGCTGCAAGATGAATTCCAGGCCAGTTTCAGCTGTTTAGAGAGACACTGTCTCAAGCAAAGAGACTCAGGAAGGGAATAAAAATGCTAGCTAGAACTCCAGGGAGGATCGGGGACCTCGTGACGTTTTTAAAATCCCACAGCTGTTTCCAGTGGTCTGGATGGACCCCGGGACCTCAGACACAAAGGGAAGTGCTCCAGTGCTCAGCTTTATCTGCAGTTCTTTTTTTTTTTTAATTTTTATTTTGAGATAGAATCTCACCAAAATGCCCAGGCATGCTTCAAACTTCCTCCGTAACCTGGACAAGCCTAAACTTGTTATCTTTCTGCCTCTGCCTCCCAGATAGCTCCAGATAGCTGCAATTACAGGCCTGTCTGTCCAATCCTGGAAATGCTTACATTTAAAAACTGATGAAAGCCAATTTGGAAACGCTAACTTGAGAAGAAAAAAAAAATGAGTGTTCATTTCGGCAGGACACATACTAAGAAAATGACAGTAAACCAATTCTGGACAAACAAACCTACAGCCATTGAAGAGCGTTTCAGCCAACAATCGAAGCTTTTGGGCTCAATTTCAGCAATCTTGTCCCAGTGCTGAAACAGCCGCATTAAAATGGGCAGCATTTAAATAATCCATCAGATACTCTTGTTTTCACGCCATTAGTCTGACATATTTTCAGTCCCCTATGCAACCTAATTGAACAGTGGTTTTGAGTTATAAAGTTACCGCTTCCATCTCAATACCAAATGACAAATTAAATCAATGGACAGAAGTAAGCTGGGATTTCAGACTCTATAATGGTATTTTGAAGGTTAATATTATTCATGACTACACTAATTAAGCTAATTGCCTTTGCAGAGATGCAGATTTGGATGTGCTATAGACAGTGACACTTCTCACACAGCTAATACAGTAGATGGACTCTAATCAGAAGTTCAGGCATTCTCTCTGGGCAGAGGCATTCACAACAGTAGAGGGCCAACCTTGCCCTCCAAGTGCTTTCTAACTGACAGCACAGACTACTGGAAATAGTCCCAGGAAAGGAGCTGAAGATCCAACTGTGTGGTCCCCCAGCATGACCCTATTCTGAGCAGAATGGGAATCACCCCAGCCCCACCCAAAGGAACTCTGCAGTCTGCACTTCCATGAGCCACACAAGGAGATTCTGACTTGGACAAACAGTCAAAATGGTCTTCAATGTTGTTTCTAAATGTATTGGCCAAACAGGTTAAACTCATAATGTCTCTTGTCTCGGTTTGATGCCCCACTTGTTAAAAGAACATGATTTATATGTTCTTTCACCCTGGGAAGAGTAGCGGAATAACATCAGGGAACACCCACTTAAAAATAAAATTCAGAAAAGGATGGAGGCATGGCTCAATTAAGAATACTAGCTGCTTTTCTGGCACCAGAATTCAATTTCCCGCACCCACATGGCATCTTACAACCATCTGTAACTCCAGTCCCAAGGGATCTGATGCCTTCTTTTGGCTTCCATAGGCCTCTGTCTTGGTGAACAGACACGCTTGCACACAAAACATCCATACACATAAAATAATAAAAAAAATAAAATTCTGAGACTTCAAGAGAGCAGCAAAGACTAAGGTTTAGCATCAAAAATATCTGGGTCCGAAAATAGGTAGGTCTACTGCTTATTGAACTTGATCTCATTTTTCATATCTGCAAAACACAGATTATATGTATAATAATATATTAAAGGAGACACTAAATGCAGAGTACTTGTCTTATACTGTATATAACAGTATACTGTTGATACGCAATAGGCAGATAGATGTGGCAAAGGAAGGCAGGAGCTATCAGTTCACTGCATTTGTGCTAAGTGAGAGTAAGAGACACAATGAGGCTGTAACAGCCACTAATACTATGAGAGTGTTTGTTACGACAGTGCAACCTCGCTTTTCCTAACAGATACAGATTTCAGTCAGTGGTATAGGTTTTGTCTATGAATCAGGGAATGACTGAGTACAGCTTTCTTGTGAACGTTGGTCACAGCAAAGGCCACACTCTCAGCAATTAGCCATCTGCAAGGTTACCAAGCCCAGAGGGTGCCTCCAAGCTATAAATATCACCTGCAGAGGTAAACAGGAAGAGCTCCTGGCAGGAACACACCTCTTGCAAGATGTTAACTTTCACTGTTAGCCAGATGCCCTGTTGTTTGCATTTCCAACCATAATTTGTTACTAGGGATGGTGGGGATGCAATCTCCAGAGGCCCTAAAAGAAAGCCTTCCTCAGCCTCTTTGAAAGCAATGTTGTCTGCGGCGGTGTGCAGTCTGCTGACTGTGTACAAGAGTCTGCGGCTTCCCTGGGACCTCAGCCCCTCTAGAGAGCAGTCTGTTCATCTCGGATCCATCAGTGCTGCCGTCGTACAGAAGAAGCAGGTCCCTCTGGCCCACGCTTTCTTCCCCCACATCAGCGCTTTCAACCGCTCTTCACTGCGGCTCGGGAAGTTTGCTTGAGTCTTGTCATGTCTGACACGGACGAGGAGTTCGGGTGGAAAGATAATGTTATAATATGTGTCAGGAGAAATAAATAATGATTTAAAAAACAAAAAAGCCAGAGTGAAGCTCAAAGCTCATTAAATGTGGTGTAACAGCACCCATTACGCAGGCAGAGGAGCAGAGTGGAAGGCAGAAAGAACACAGGATCTAGAGCCAAAGAAATGGTGACTTTTAACCTCAACGCTATTAGCCTTGCCTGGCTCCTGACCTTTGGGTTTGGCCTGGACTTGCAGACCTAGTTTTCCTAGGTTTCCCAATTTCAGATGACAGACTGCATGATTTCCCTAGTAGGAAGAGCCAGTTCCTCAGGGTAAACCTCTTAACTGACTAAGGCATCCATAGCCTGCTGCATTATTATCCTGATTTTTATCCTTCAGGGGAACCAGTAACTAATGAGATATAATAACATACACACAAAAAAAATGCTATATTTAGGAAGTGGTCTCCTGTGCCAATGCATTTAATTGTGCTTCTCACTTTCTCTTCTGAGGTTTAGTGTGGTTGGTTTTATGTTGAGGTCTTTGATCCATTTGGACTTGAATTTTGTGCATGATGATTAATATGGATCTACTTGCATTCTTCTACATGTTGATATGGTACAGCCAGTTTGAAAATCAGTATGGTGATTTCTCAGAAAATTAGCAAACAATCTACCTCAAGACCCAGCAATACCACTTTTGGGTATACACCCAAAGGATGCTCAATCATACCACAAGGACATGTGCTCAACTATGTTCATAGCAGCATTGTTTGTCATAGCCAGAACCTGGAAACAACCTAAACACCCCTTGACTGAAGAATGGATAAAGATTATATGGTACATTTAAACAATGGAGTACTTACTACACAGTGGAAAAAAAGATAATGGCATCTTGAAATTTGCAGGCAAATGGATAAATCTAGAAAACACCATATTTTATGAAGTAATCCAGACCCAGAAAGACAAATATAATATGGACTCACTCATAAGTGACTTTTAGACTTAAAGCAAAGAAAAACCAGCCTACAATTCACAACCTCAGAGACCCTTCACAACAAAAGGACACTAAGAGAGACATACATGGATTTAATCTACATAGGAAGTAGAAAAATACAAGACCTCTTGGGTAAGAGAGGCATGAGGATCATGAGAGAGGGCAGAGGGAGAGAAGAGAGGAAGGGAGAGGAGTGGAGAAAAATATATAGCTCAATAAAAGCAATTAAAAAATAAAATAATAAAATAAAATGTTCCACTCCATGTTTCAAATGATAATGCCCCTTTTAAATTTTTGTAATGATCAATTCTTCTGCTCAGCTACTCGCCATCTATAAGAAGCTAGGTGTCAGAAAATTCTGTGCGATTAACTGCTGTGTAATCAAAGGGCAGCGAGCCTACTAAGAATATTCATGAGAACAAGTCCCACTGAATCAACTAAGCAAGGTGTGTATGAGCTCACAACGACTGAATTAGCAAGCACAGGACCTACAAGGGTCTGTACCAGGTCCTCTGCATGTATGCCATAGCTTTCAGCTTAGTATTTTCATGGGACTTCTGGATGTGAGACCAGGTGGATCTCTGACTCTTGTGCCTTTTCTTCTGTCGTGTTGCCTTGTCCAACTTCAATATGAAAGTTTTTGCTTCATCTTGTTATATTTTATTGTATATAAAATATTTTATTTATATTAATTTTATATTATTTTATTTATAATTTTTTCATGTGTTATTATTATCTCTTAGAAACCTGCTCTTTTCTAATGAAACACAGAAAAGGAGTGGATCCAGAGGGGAAGAGGGGTGGGGAAGAACTGGGAGGAGTAAAAGGAGAGAACCAATCGGAAAAGAATCTATTTTCAATAAAAGGAAAAAATCGGTGGGTGGGGGGGAGATGACTGCTGCCTAACACTACAGCAGCCTTGCCGAAGCTGAGGCCTGAGACAGCAGCATCCAGCAGAATTGGGAAGAAATAAGGATCTCGCATCCATAAGCTAATGCAAGTATGTCCATTTTCTCACCCCAGGTTCCAGAAATATCTCCTCTGATATTTCCTCCAAAAATGTTTCATATAGCTAAAATTAATTCATGTTCCAATTGCTTCGTGAGACCTGATTTCACTACGTAGCTCACTTTGCCCTCAAACTTACTGCCCGTTTGCCTCAGTCAACTGAACTCAGATTTTGGTGGTCAGGACTGTAGGATTAGACATCTCGCCCCCCAGCAGAAGCCCTCAGCTCAAAAAAATAAGATAGCCCCTAGCCCTAACATAATCTTGAAGGTTTATCACAATCTTCCATAAAGTAATTCCCTGGCTGAACTTCCCTACCCCCACCCCCAGGTCACAGCAACCTGGTACCTGCAGCCAGAACATGCTTTGACCTCCATGACGTAATCCGTGCTGCTGTCGTACAACTTTCTAACTAAAGGTTGGTGGCCAAAATGACACCCATTCATGTGGCTCCCTAGCGTTGCTGGGATAAGGGAGCAAATATGCAAATTTCACTCAATACATTCCAGGGCTTTGCTGGGCATTCAGTCCTTGGCTGGGAACCTCACCTCTAGTCCCTCCTTCCTGTTCACAAAGAGAATGTCCCTAATGTTTCCTTTCTTATAAGGCACCACTTGGCATTCCACTAGGAGCATAACCTTATCTTAACCTATGACATCATCAAGTATCTCACTTCCGAAGATGTTCACAGCCTAAGACACAGAGGTTAGGACTCTGTTGTGAGTGGGGGGGGGGGGGGGGGGACACAAGGGATCCCATTACACTACACTTCTATTCTCACACTTGAGATCTCTGCTTCATTCAAAATCATCCCCACATAACGTAAATTCCCCACTGTGCATTTGCACTGAACAATGTGGTTTTTGAATGCCATGTGACCTCTAAATCGTATCTCCTACTTACTCACCACTTGGGTTTTTTTTTTTCTGAAAGTAGATCTGTGCTTTGTTTGATGTTGGTTTGCTTTTTCTTTCTTTCTGATCTTTATGCTCTCTCCATGAGCACAGTCTTGCACACAGATGGTGTCTCATCAGGGCTTGCAGGATGGGATGTCAAACCCTTCCTTTGGTTTCTTTACATGTCATCACTTTGTCATTGTTTTCCTGACAAGAAACTACAACTAGCAACACCCACAGCGTGTCTGTATCTGGTGCTGTGCATCGCCATGGATCTGAGCCAGTGGTATGCACGATGCACACTTTGCTTGGACTAACACCTTCCTGGATCTTTGGCTGACACTTCGGAAGCACAGTCACACAGACATGAGTCACAAACACACTCATTTCAGGAAACCAGGTTGGTGTCCTACAGAAAGTTACACAGCCATAAATGCTCTCTCAGCACAGGGGCACTAGATTCACTGTCAGAGTTTGAAACGATCACATTGGAAGTGCTAAACCTGTTACTTATGACAAGAGGCTCTTCAGGTCCCCAGAACCCTATTGTCATAGTTAGGGTTTCTACTGCTGTGATAAAACACCATGATCAAAACCAAGTTGGGGAGGAAAGAGTTTATTTGGCTTATATTTCTATATCACAGTCCATCATCATCAAAGGGGCAAGAACTCAAGGAATGACCCGGAAGCAGAAAACATGGAGTAGTACTTAATGCTACTTCCAAGTTTGCTCCTCATGACTCAGTCTACTTTCATATAGCATTCAAGACCACCAACCCAGGGGTAGCATGGCCCCACAGTAAGTTAGGCTCACCCACATCAGTCACTAATTAAGAAAATGCCCCCATGAGCTTGCCATGGGCCAATCTAGTGGTTGTGTTTTCTTAACTGAAAAGCAACACTAAGTTTCTAAACTAGCCAGCACACAAATGCTGTGCAATGGAATTGAGCTACATTAAGATGTCAGAATCAACTGGTAACTTCAGCTTTAGAAATATGAAATATAGAAGATTCCAGACATGACAGATTTAATAAAAGTTTAATATTCCTGAAAAGGTAAGCATTTAATTACAATATATGCATAAGTCTTAGTGCATGTGTGCTCATGAATATATTATAATAAATGATAGAATACTTTGAAAACAGCATTTAGATACCTGTGCCTAAAATTCGTATTCAAAATCAGTAGTTAAAGCCAGGAAAGAGTGAGTTATTTTGTGATGTATTGTTGTGGTGGTTTGAATAGGAATGGCCCCAATAGGTTCATGTATTTAAATGCTTGATCATTAGAGAGTGGAGCTATTTGACAGAATTAGTAGGTACACCTACTGAGAGTAGATACAGCCTTGTTGATGGAAGTGTGTCACTGGGGGTGGGCTTTGGGGTTTCAAATGCTCAAGCCAGACCCAGTGTCTCTATCTGCCTGCTGCCTACAGATCCAGATGTAGAACTCTAAAGCTACTTCTGTCCAGCACCATGTCTGCCTGTATGCCATGCTTCCCAACATGGTGACAACGAACTAAATGTCTGGAATGTAAGCAAGTTCCAATTAAATGCTTTCCTTTGTAAGAGTTGTCATGGCTATGGTGTCTCTTCATAGTCATAGAACATTGACTAAGACAATTGCCTGTTTCTATTATTTCTTGCAAATCAGTTGGTGTTTATCTTAACTAATGTTTCTTCTGTTTCACTGTCTCCCTTGAATCCATTCCTTTAAAGAGTTCCACAAGCCAGCATGGAGGATTTGGTACCTTCTTCCTACCACTGTTGCTGTCCCTGGAAATATTCTTACTACACAGTAAAACTATCTTGGGAGATGTGAACGGATGCTGACTCCTCCATCCTAGGTGTTTTACTGAATTGGTTGTGGAAGAGTGGTGAGGGAGAATTGTCTGTATTCTATCAATCATGATTTAAATAAACGCTGATTGGCCATTAGCCAGGATGTATAGGTGGGACAACCAGATAGGAAGTAGAGGCGGAGCAAGGAGAATAAGAGAATTCTGGGAAGCAGGAAGCTCTCTTGGGACTCCTGCCTAGACCACCGAAGAAGCAGGATGTGACCTGCCCCACTGAGAAAGGTACTGAGCCATGTGGCTAACATAGATAAGGATAATGGGTTAATATAAGCTACAAGAGCTAATAAGAAGCCTGAGCTAATGGGCCAATAAGTTTGTAACTTATGGAGACTCTCTGTGTGATTTTCTCTGGGACTAAATGGCTGGGGTGGCCTGGGCAGGACAGAAACCCCAACAAGCAGGCCCCTCATGCTACAGAAGAGGTCCATGTGCAAACAGTCAAGCTTGTTTGAGAATCACTGAGCTAATTTTCAACTTTCTCAAAACCATTTTCTGAAAGTGTGTTCCACAGATCTCCTGAATCAGAACTACCAGAGGGGATTCCTCAAAAGACAGGCCTCCAGTTCTATTTCAAAACAAGTCAGACTATGAACTTGAGAACCTTCTAAAGTAATAGCTTGCAGATTTATTTTTCTGGGTATTGCTTGTTATCATTCAAGAGCAAGACCCATGAAGCGGCAATGTACCATCACATCCTCCTGTAGCTGCTCACTTATCCAACAGCTCCTTTCTTCTTTCCTACCATTTGCTCTGCTGAGGAAAAAAAAATCTTCATATACGGTGATAGTTTCTTTCAGTTAATGATGGCAGTCTAACATAATTTGACCAGTAATCCACAAGGGGCCGGCCGACTAAAAGCAGAACAGCAAGGCCTTAGCTTCTTTGTAGAAAGGACTTCCAGAGTCCCTTGCTCCTGCCTTTAAACCCTTCTCTCTCCCTGCTTTGAAATCCTGTATGCTGCCACCTTGTGACCATGAGATGTTGTAACCAAATGCCAACTCACTAGAGCTGATAGCGATGGAAAGGGCCCAGATCTCTGACATCATTAAGAAACTCACACAGGCTTTTAGGATTCCCAACTGACAAAATGTCCCACCTCCCTGAGCCCATTCCTCAGAGGAACTACACTTCAGAGTTAATACATCAACACTCGTCCTCAGCTTCTCTCTGGAATCTTTGACTCTGCTTCCTCCCCTCCTAAGTCATCCTAAACATCCTAAAATGAAGGCCCTCACCAGGTCATCCAGCCACGCCACCAAGGTTCTTCCCACTCCACAGTGCTCTCTCTTTTCTCCAGAGAACATGCACCCTCTCTGTCTTCTCCAAGACAGGGAGAGACGCAGGGTACAGGGAATGGGGAACCATGAGCCCCTTCAAATTGTTCTTAAGCCGTCACACAAGGAAACCCAAGAACTAAAACTACAGCCCTGAACGTTCTACAAAAGATAGGAAAGAAGAGTCATGGAGCTCATTCTGTATCCATCCCCACAGCTCTAGGTGTTCATTCCTAACCCAGCCTGCCCCTCTGAGTAATCCTGGAGCTTACAGGTTGCAAATGCCATATTCTGCTCCAGAAACACAAAGTTAATAGATCTGGACAGGGCTCAAATGCATGTTTTAGAAGCCTTAGAGATGTTTCATGAGCATCCATAGTTGATAACCCTAGGTCAGAAAAAAAAATTAGAAACAACACTCAATAGTTCAGTCAAGCAATGGCTAAGTCATTCCCCAGCCCTCTCTTCAGTGAGTTTTTATATTTCCTTATTAATTTTAAAAGAATTTGCAACTAAACAAAAAGAGTGTGAGTCTTCCTAGGATATTCCTATTTGACATAAGTGGTTTCTACCTAATGTCAGTGCTTCCTTAGCATAAGGCAGGAACAGCCTCGTGGTCCCATGTTTCTGTGTGGAGTCACACTATTTTACCGACATATGGCTTTTGGCTGCAAACTGAATTTCTACAGAGAGCAAGCAGTTCCTAAAGGAATGGAAATATATTAGGCACATTTCAACATTCCCTGAACAATAGGATGAGCAAAGACGCTGAGGCTCTGCAAACTCCTGAGTCTGCCATTGACTCAACTTTTCTTCATAACCTTGAGCTCCCTTCAAGAGGAGAGGAATAAAATTCTCAGTTCCTTTCTTATTCTGGAACTTTATTGTAAGCTAAACCCCACTGCCTTTTGGGACTAGTCTCAGACCATGAGTGCAAGCTGGAATTATTGGAGAATAGCAACATGAGGCAGGAGCGTTGTATCAAATGGAAGGGATGTGTTTGCTCAAAGTCTCAGAGGACTCGGTTGATTTTCATTATAAATTCACAGACCTAACATTTTGTCACTGTCTATCTGAGGCATATCACGCATGGCATGATAATAACATTTTCCAACATTTTCTTTCCTCCGGCTCTCAGACACTAACATCAGGGTAGTCGTCACCTGTCATAACTCCACACCAGTACTTTAAGACCCTGTGTCTTATTAGAATGTAACATGTTCCAAAGAATATTACTAAATTAAAAGTATAATCCCTGAAGCCGAAAGATGCTCATGTGTTCTCATTATTGGCTCATGCATTTAACTGAAATGGTTTGCCATAGAAACTGATCTTTCATTGACCGAGCCAATCCAAATAAGATTAGGGTCTTGTAATTACCAAAAGAAGGCACAGTTGATTGCATGATGCTGTTCTGTGAGCCCTTTTCATTTATTTCTTGTGAATCATATAAACTACAGAGAGATCTCACACCCACTTTTTTGTTAAGGACCAGGTAATGCATCTAACTTTTATTTATGTCTCAGTTTGACAAACCCTGTGATCTGGCCTCCGGGATTTAGAAAAAAACTAGATTCTCATCAGTATTAAGGTCGCCAAGAAGAAGCAGAAAGATTGTTCTGTGTCACCATAAGGGGGAAAACCACTCATTTTACAAAGGCAAGGACATATTCACAGCAAGATGCAGGCCTCGCCTGCCAAGGTCATAACACAGCATACACCTGGTTCAGCAAACCTTCTCTTTAATGGAGAATCTTCTGGGTGCAGTTCTGAGAGAGAGAAAACATACTGTTTCACTGCCTTCATTATGTCCCCAGTGTCTGATGTTGGCATTTGATGACCTTCTGTACCCACATCATCATTTAAGGCACAGTTAAATAAGTTTCTGTGGAGCAATCCTTGGGACAGGATTGGGGTGGGGTAGAGATCCATTTCCTGTGTTGGTAGGCTATGTCTCTCACTTCTTTGTTTTGTAGTCTTTTTCTTTTTCCCGGCATGTTCTCAGCATGGTCTTTTTATTGACACGTCACTGTATATTAAAATGGTGTCAAAAAGCAGCTATGTTAGCAGAATATGCTCAAGGCCAAGTATGGAACATTCATCTTCCCCTGCTATATATCTGATTCCAGGATTTTGAGTGCTCACTAAAACAAAGCCTTCAGTTCTCTGTAGGAGAAGTTACGGGAGATTGTCTTCAAACTGATTTTGTGCTGACTCCTGGAACAAGCCAAGATGGATACTGTCTTGAACCTAAGGCTCTGTCTTTTCTCTAACTTCTTAAAATTATGATTCATTCTAGTGAAGGGAAGTACATTCTGTTCATTGCAAACAAGTGTGATCACTATTAGAGAATATATCTGAATTTAAAGAGCTGGATTCTTTCTTCTTTTTTAAATGTATCTGTTGGCTCTCAACTGTGCATGTATGTAGGAGGTCAGAGGTCAACTTCAGATGCCTTTTGTTATTGGTCTCCACTTTAGTTTTTGAGCTACACTTGGTTTTTTTTTTTAGCTTATATTTGGGCCACACTGGCTGGCCACGGAGCAACCAGGATCTGCCTGTCTCTGTACATCCTCTCTACCGTGACCAACCTGCCACCAGAGGGGTGACAAGTGCATACTGCCTCACCAGCTTTCACGTGCTAAGGAACTGAACTTGGATCCTCAAGCTTACTGCAGATTTTACTCAGTGAGTCTTCTCCCCAGCCCCCAGAGCTGGCTTCTTTTAAGGTCCCAAGTTGTATAAAATTCTTTCCTAGTTTTTATTGTTTCCTGACCTTTCAACCCAATTTCCTCTAAGGTCTTTTTTTTCTCAAATAGAGGAAGTTGGGTTGAGATGGGGTAATAAAGTTTGCCCATATGTATCAAGATCATGCCTTTTATACATTCTGTTTACAAAAGCGAGTCCAAGTCAGCTACTCCTGAGACAACTGCTCTTTGTTTGCAGTTCAGCCGCCAGTCCCCTGAGGAATCTATCAGCCCACTTCAGCAACTAATCTGGCTGGCAGAGGGATAGCAGGATGTGAGAGAAAAGAAAAGCAACGCTGGAATTGCAAACTGAATCTCAGAAGTGGGTGAGGTAACAGGCAGGTAGCTCGTGGAAGGGGAGCATTGAAAGGAAGGAGAGAGCTGACTCAGTTTTACCAGTTCCCACATAGAGGATCTTCCAATGGGTTCCAAGAAACAAAGTTCTTTTGCATCATCCTGGAGACAGGAAGACAGTGAAGGAAGACATGCTTGGAAGAATAGAAAAGAAGAAAGGCTTGAGCCCTGTGTTCAGTGGCCTCTCACAATGCTGCCCAGAAAAGGCAGGACATATCCGAGAGACAATGGTAGCGCTATTAGTGATTGCCTACTGCCTTACAAAAGAACACGGGGCACTTCGAGTTTATCTTGAGACCTCTTGCGTAGATCCACATGAACAAAGAACCATGAGTCAGGAGCCGAAGGAAATGAATCAGAGAATGGTGTGCTCGGCTGTTTGAGCTTTGGCATCACATCTAACCAACCTGACTTATAGTTTGTATGAAACCGAGAAGCAAAGTTAGAAAAGTTAACAGTAAGATCATTATCTTCAGACATGAAATGAATGTCTGAATTCTATGACTTCCAATCGAATCTTACAGTGAAGGTTTTCGCTTTCAAAAGTCCAAATGGCCCTCTAGCTTTTTCTGATAAACATTTGTATTAAGCATGGTGCCTACTAAAAATATAGAAAACACCTAAACCCAAAGAGATGATCTATGTATTCTCTCTAAGGGGCATGTAAATCGATACATGTTTAAAAGAAGCTGAATTAACTATTTGAAAGCAGCAATCACAGTAACAATGCAACAGGCAACATCATAAAATGTGCCACCTCAGGGTCTAGAAAACGTTTACAAATTTTAGTCAGTAAAATATCAGATTGACATTGAAAGGGAAGATAGCGTTCATTTCTCTACATTCAGTTCATCCAAACACTGCAGTGATGAATGAACGTCTCTTTTAAGGCAAGGGGAGACCATTGTCCAGGTTTATTTTCTGCTTCTAAAGTAGAACAGAAAACCTAAGATGGGACAACTTATAAAAGGAGTTTTCTTTTCTTACAGTGTTGGCACCTGGGAACACCAAGACTGAGAGGCCACATGGGGCACACAACTTCTTGTTGGTAGGTACTCTCTGCCTGGTCTCCAAGGAGAGAGTCGACCATCACATTAGGTAAGGTGGGCACATGTGAGGGACAAAGCCAAACTCTGCCTTATCACAGAGCCACTCTTGAAATGATGTAGTAACTTCCCTGTTCATTAATCAATGAATGGATATGCCCATTCATAAAGGTTCTGTCCTTGTGACCTTTGTATAAGTCACAGTGAGGTTTTAATTTCAACAGGAGTTCTGATAGGGACATTCATACCATATCTACCACGGAGACAATTAGGGAACTCTCTTGTGTTCCTATCAAATTTACTTTCTCCTTCTACTGTTTTATCATATCGTCTTTCATGGCCCTTTTCATGTCTCCATGACAACCAAGTGAAGGAAGCATGACAAATTTCTGAGGCCTCATTGTGTCCTTTTCAAATTAGACCTAGTGGCAGATGCCTGCAGTTCCAGCTCTTGGGAGGAGAGCAGCGGGCTCTCAAGTTTGAGGCTGAGCTAATCTCAAGCCTAGCTACATAGATAGACCCCATCACACACACACACACACACACACACACACACACACACACACACACACAATGTTTAATTAGTTAATTGATAATAAAACTCATCATTATCAAGGTACTCTTATTAGCTGCTCCAATAGTCTCAGTGTAGTATTGGCCTCTTATTGGCCTGTGCCTTTAAGAGACAGGCCACACCCACTCCCTTCCAGCTTCCAGCTTCTGACCCCAATTCTCTCCCCCTTCCTGTTCTGCTCTCACGGGAGCAGTGGCCGCTTCTCTTCCCTCTCCCCCCATTCTCTCTCTCTCTCTGTATCTCTGTCTCTGTCTCTATCTATCTCTATCTCATTATCTTCTTTTCTTCTCCCTCCATCACCCATCTAATAAATGTTTAACTCTACATGGCGCGCCTATCCGTCTCTCTCTTGTCCATCCCATACCGCCGCATGGGGACCAGGAGACTAACCGCGTGGTCTCATGAGCAATCCGCAGCCCACCTGCCGCCTGCCGCAGAGCCCATGTGGTCTCAGGGACCTGCAGCAAGCTGCGGCAAGCTGCCGGCACCCCTCTTTTAAAAAAAAAGAACAACACTCAGGAAACAGGTTTAGCTGTCTCTGTTGTTTTTTGTTTCCATGGAAACTTATTAGAATCTCTCTTGTGCTTCTCACTTTAACTTCATTTACCTTCCACATTTGTCCAGCTGGATGCACGAAACCACAGCTGCATTGCCCAAGTGTGAGTGACACACTGGTACCTGAAGCCAACAACAGAGAGTCAAGCTGATAAGAAAGTGCCAGAGGATCACATGTGATTTCATGTACCAAATCATCTGTCGGGGTTGTCCAGAACAGAGTACAACCAGCATCCCTGAGGAAATACACAGTTTCATGATGAGGAAGGAAACCCCAGAAATAACCCAGTAACTAAAACTTCTTCAACAGCTATACCTTAAAACTCTTATTTGTGCCAGTCACTATTCTAAACACTTTGTATTATAGATTGATTCATTTGGGCTTCATTGAAAGTACATGAGAAAGATATTTTTGTCTCTATATTAGGAAGAATGAAATGAAAACGTGAGTGACAGTAGACTGTCAATGTCACACAGCTCAGTAGTGGGGCAATTGGCATAAAATTCTAACTCAGAGTCTGCCTTGAACAGTATGCCATAGTGCCCTGTTCAGGTTACAGAGGAAGCTTATTGATGAGGGGTGTTTCTAGAAACAGGACCAGCAAACCTGACAGGTAAAAGCACCACATTTCTCTTCCGTGTCTATAGTCTGCAGTTACTTTAGATGTTGATTGTAATTTGAAAGGAACAATAGGGACTTAAACCTGAGCCCGAAGAAATGGATGCCTCAATTGTAGAGCAGATGAATCAACAGCCATAGCTGTATTACTGAGCCACCCGGGCAACATTAGATATAGAAACTGGAGAAATTCAGGGCAGCAGGAATCATAGCGATGGATCTGCCTGACAGAAGCTAACACGTACTGTACTGGGATTCCTTCTCTGGATTGCTATAGCAACTGTTATCTGCACCAGATGACTTAGCAATTGATATAACATGTCTCCATTTGTTCAAAATATTGCCTCTCCTCATCCTTATGAAATAGTAAGTCATCTAACATTTGAATGTGTTTTCTTAGGTATGGGCTATTTTATTCAATCCATAGTTAACAATAAAACAGATTTTAATGCATTTGTTGTGATTTGGGTTATTCATAATTTTTTTCTTATGTAACACATAGTGTCATAAAAACAAGACGTATTCATGATAGAAATTGATGTCACTAATCTTACACTTTGGGTTATATACACTGTCTTCTTCCTGCCTTTCAGAACTCCTTAAATAATGCCCTAGTGTTTGAGTGGTATAATAATAAAAAGTATATAGAACAAGAATCCAGCCTGAAGCGCTCACTGTGTAGAAGCTACAGCTGAATTAATGATTGCTACTTTTATTTTCTGCATTTATAAGCACATACATATTTCTAGAAGTGAAATTACTTCTTATGAGTATGTGTCTTTTAAATTTTACAAGAAACTTCCAAATTCCCTTAAAGGGAAAAAAAATCCATATCCTTCAGCATAAAAGGTATGCTCTTCCCTGTATTCAAGTGTTTGATTTTGTTTGACTTCTTGAAACCAGGTCTGTTCTAATTTGCTTTCTGTTGCTGTGATAAAAAACACTGTGACCAAAAGCCTAAGTGATAAAATTGAGAAGTAGAGTTTAAGCAAATTGGTCAAGTTTGTACAGTTAGTAGAGGTAATATCTGAGCTTGTTTTGTAGATATTTTGGTACATGTCATACAAGCATTCCTCCAGAAGACAATGCTATATAGAATTAAATGTATAACCATTGAACACACTCATATACACATGCCACATTTTACCAACAATCATCTCTGTAGGTACTGGCAAAAATGTACAGATTCTTCTGGAAGGAATTACCATAGTTTCTTTTCCTATTGCTATGATAGGATAATCTGCAAGAACTCAAGCGGTAGCTTGAAGGCAGAAAAGGATTATTCCAGCTCACATTTCAGGGGTTCAGTCAATCATGGTAGGGAAGTCCTGCAGCAGGAGATGGTCGCATTGCAAGAACTATAAATGTAGGCATCTGCCCATCTCCATTCTCCATTTATACAGCTAGGATCCCAGCTAGGGAAGACACCATCTATACTGAATGTGGGAGGCAGGGGAGGTGGTCTTTCTACCTCAATTGCTGTAATCAAGAGAAGAAAATACCCATAGCTATTTCTCCTAGGTAATTCTACAGATCATCATGTTGACAACCATCACATGTAGAAAAGTAAACAAATGCTAGGACTTTTATTCCATGTTCATTGTTGTGATCTAGCTGTCCTCACTCCCCAGGCAGACAGCGGAACTTCTTTGTGGTCTGTAATTGACAAGGATGTTTTTGTTTTCTGGCTGGTGGTTTTCCACAGAAGCAGTAGAGGTATAAAAGGCTTTAGCTGAGGCAAAAAAAAGGTTGCTGTTCTTCCACCTGAAAAGAAGCCTCTGTGTCTCAATCCCGGCACACACACACACACACACACACACACACACACACACACACACACACACACACACACACACACCAGTCTCAGCATCCAGGCCGCGCTGGGTGTGGCAGTTCATGATCTTCACGTTCTGATGTTTCTTGAGAAATGTACCCACAGGATAGATTCCCAGACTAGATGTACATAAGAATGCAAACAACAGCAGCATGCACCTCAGCCTCAATGTGGCCAGCTATCTCGTGTTCTTACCACCACAGCTAGCACCTCCCTCACTGCCATGCTTTCCCCACTGTTATGGACCAAACTGTGAGCCAAACTAAACCATTGCTTCTTAATCTGCTTTTGTCAGTTATTTGATCCCTACCAACACATATTTATATAATAATTTATAGTTGTATTAGTTTTATGTGTGTGTGTATATGACTTTTTTTCAGTGCTAGAAATTAAATAAAACCTCAGGCATGCAGCTATATTCCCATTCCCAACCCTCTTTATCTGAAAAATAAACATTACTAGACAAGGTTAGCATCAGAGTAGAGATGAAAAAAAAGGTGACCCAAGTTAAAAACAGATCAAAAAGGGATGGGAAGACAAATGCTTCGGTGAAGTATTTGCATCTCAAGCACAAGGACCCGAGTTTTCTCCCCAGAACCCACAAAATAAAAGTTGGACATGATAGTATGCATGTAATCTCAGAACAGCAGAAGTAGTGATAGGGATCCCAAAGACTCACTGGCCAGCTGGCTTAGCCAACCCAGTAAATTACAAGTCAGTGAGAATTTCAGTGTGAAAACAAAAGCAACAAAAAATGTGAACATCGTCTGAATAGCAACATCCCAGATTGTCCTCCGGCCTATATATGCATGCCTCATGCAAACAGGAGCATGCAAATACACATAAACACACACACACATACAGAGAGAAGGGGGGATAAAAATGATGCTTTGAGAGCTGTGGGACAATATCAAAGGTTTATTTATTAAGTTCTTATTGGAGCTCCATCATGAGAAAAGAGAAGGCAAAAGTATGAAGTAGAATAAATAGTGGCTTAGATGTGTCTAACTGTGGTAGATGAAATAACTAGAGCCATTAGCAATGCAGACAGTCCTATGGAAACCAAGGTTAAAGACTACATCTTAAAAACAGAAAGACAGCCTGGCCGTGATGGCCCTCGCCTTTAATCCCAGCACTTAGGAGGCAGAGATATGAAGATCTCTGAATTTAAGGCCAACCTGGTCTACGGAGTGAGTTGTAGGACAGTCAGGGCTACGCAGAGAAACCCTGACTCAAAAGACAAAACAGTAACAACAAAAATACAAACACAAAACAAGGCCAAAAATGTGTTGCAAAAAGGCCCCAAATCAAATAAATGATCACTGGGTTCTCACTAGCAGAAGTGGGGGCGAGCAACGTTTTCCTTCTTTATTGGTGCTGCCTTTTAAACTAAAGCTATCCTAGTCAGCAACTGCAACTCTGCTCCTACCAGCAGGGGTTTGGCAGCAAGAGCCACAGCCTGAGGAAATTCTGTTCCCTCAGGCGCTGACTCTTTCAAAGCTACAAAGGGATTTTATCTAAATCTCTGTCCCTCCAAAGAACTCAAGATTCAAACCCTGAGGTAAAATTCTGCTCCCCAAAGAGGCTGAATAGCAAGCAGCTCACCTAGTTCACCTCCTCCCAAGTCTCCTTGCCCCCCTTAAGTTCTTTTCCTCCACCTGGATCCTCCCAGCTTCCAGTCAACTAGTTGCTGACTCAACCTCCATACTGCTGGAGAATTTTATTTAATCAAACACATCTTTGCATCATTAAACAAATGTTCCAGAGCATAAACATAAGCAATACACCTTAAACTAATATTCTACAACAGGTAAAAGAATACACTTTCCAACCAATAAATTGATGATTTTATGTCAGTACAAAATATTTAACTCTCCCAAAAATATGCTTCAAAAGTCAATAAAGATGTTGTCAGTTGGAACTGAACAATTCCATAACCTGCAGATTCACCTTGAGAGTGAAGGAAAATGAGATGAAATGGGAACACAAAGATCTAGGAAACAATACTGAACATCAGAAGAAGTAAACCCACCTAAGAATATAAAAACATTTTTCTTCATTTTTAGAAGTACACATGACTAATTAAGCTTCAAATTGACATTGGTAGTGGAAAACATTTTTTTTACCCAAATGTGAGGAGGATTCAATCTTTTTTAAAAATATTTATTTATTTATTCTGTATGCAGTATTTTTATATATATATATATATTATAATATATATATGCCTGCAGGCCAGAAGAGGGCACCAGATCTCATTACAGATGGTTGTGAGCTGCGGCGAACTCCCCGACCAGCGAGGAAGAACAGCCACCACTCAGGATTCTTCTCGGATCACGCTTTATCGGAGAGCCCTTGGTTGAAGGGAGAGCGGGAGGAGAGAGAGAGAGAGGTCTAAAATGGCGGCTGCTTATATAGGGAGATGTGACGTGACTCACGCCTTGATTGGCTGCTATGTGCCCGCTGGCACCAGAGTCCTCGGGATTGGTTAGGGACACCTAGGTTATTGCGCATGCGGGAAGCGCCTGGATGCTCAGTCCGGAAGCATTGCCAAATATGGAATTGTTTACCTCCAAACTGCGAGGATGCAAGCACCATCTTGTAATGGCGTTTGTGCCTATGGCTCCCTGCAGTGAGCCACCATGTGGTTGCTGGCAATTGAACTCAGAACCTCTGGAAGAGCAGTCAGTGCCCTTAACCACTGAGCCATCTCTCCAGCCCGATGATTCAATCCTTAGCAGACATAATTTTCCCCTGTCCAGAAACTGACAGTTGCATTATAAATATTTTTATGATTTTCTGGAGTGAAATGTACATCAGTGCTTACTTTTCATTCACTCTTTTTTGATTTTTTTCCTCCCAAGACCTGGGAAAAAAATGTATCTGGAGTTGATAATAGAAATATTGAAATGGATTTGCTGCGAGTCAGACCATGCAGCAGGTCCCTAAACAAAGGTGGCTGGTCCCCAGCCATGTGGCAGCTGGGCTGGTCCCCAGCAAGCAGTGTGGGCAGGCGGCAGGTGGGAGGCACAGAGATAGGTACGCCATGCAGAGTGAGGTTGGATATTTATTAAGGGGGTTATGGAGGGGAAGGAAAAAGGGGAGAAGTAGGGAGAGAGAGAAGAGAGAGAAGAGAGAGACAGAAGCAGGGGAAGGGGAGAAGTGGAGAGAGAGGCAGAAGCTGCCTCTCCAAGAGGAAGACAGAAAAGAGAAAGAACTCAAGCTGGAAGCTGAAGATCAGCCTGCCTCAGCAGATGGGGGAGGGAGTGGGCGTGGTTTGTCTCTTAAAGAGACAGAACAATAATTACATTCCCATCTCTTTTTTATAATAAAAAAGCGGGCGGTTAGGCACCACAAGTCAAAGGAATTAGGGCGGCAGATTCTCAAGACTGCTTCCTGCTTATTTGTGGGTGTCATCTTTGGGGGGAACCTGAGAAGGCTGGGTGCTGGTCACATCCTGGCATAGCTGGTCTCTTTGCTCCTGTCCGGTGTTTGTGGCATGGAAATGTCTGGTGTCTCTTACACCTGGTTAAGGTATTGGCAGAACAGAGGACAAAGTTGAGTTTAAGAAAAAAAAATTTTAGGACCAGGGAATCGAGGGGGGTGTATCTAACCTGTTTAAGGTGGATCCTTCAATTTGGCTCCCTGAAACTCACAAGAATTCTTTGGGTTTGTGAAAACAGAAGTTTTAGACATATACATTGTATAAACAGTAGCATATTTATGTCAGAATGACTGTGACAGATATTTTTGCACAATGAAAAGTATTTTTAAGACTATGGAAGGCAGCATGAGAGAGAACTTTGATCTGAAATTTGTTTAGTGAGGTTGTCCTTTTAAACTGACAAAACTGCTCAGCTGTCAAACTTCATCAGAGATCTTTGAGAAGGATAAAATTTTACTTGAGTTACTGATTAAAAAACGACAGAGAACTTACTTGGTTGGCACCCAGAGCTACTCCTCAGGGTCCTCCATGGTCACTGAAGGTCGCATTTGCCTTTTGCTGTTTAGCACAGGGCCTACCAGGCTCCAGAAGATCCTGTGAGCTAAGAAATCTGTAGGAAGACAAGCCTACCTTGACCTAAGCAGCTAGGCTGTCGATTCCAGTGATTCTGTTCATGTCTGGAGATCTTCAGTTTAGATAAAAGGCAGTTTTACCCAAGTGGTCAGTGCTTGGCAGTTGAAGCAAATTGCAGATGGACGTTGTTCTGTGCCCATTTGTCTTCTGTCTTCTTTGGAGGAGGTAGAGTGCTGCTAGGAGCCAACCTGTCTCTTTTTGTTATGCAAAGATTTTAATGATTAAATATCTAAATGCCATATTCCCCAGATATCTGAGTAGTTGGGGGTTGTTTATCAAGTAAAACTACAGTATAAAATCTGCCTGGAGAGCTGGGTCTAGTTTGACTGTACTGGCCCTTAAACAGGTAAGATTTAAACTCGTAAAAAGGCAGAAAGAAGAAAAAACTGCTTGCAATAAAAGGCTAATGGTAGAACTGACAATAATAGTTCTTAATATATTTTAAATGAGGGTTGGATTAAATATAAAGTACTTTTGTAAGAGACATAAAAGTACATACCAGTTTAAAACATGAGACTTATTATTTTTGTAGTCTGAAATAAGATGCAATGAACAATTATAACATTAAGCATAGGTGCATTTAAGTTACACACACACACAGAGTGAGCAGGAATTGGTCAAAGTGGATGCTCTTGGTGGGCCCTACCAAAGGCATGCCATTGCACAGAATACATGTAACAGAGTCAACAAGAGGAATTTAGTAAAAAACAAGCAAACAAACAAAAAAATAAGTAAACCAGGTGACAAAGCAGGGTATACTTCAGTAAAGATGGGGGAACTTGGTCACCTGGCCTGGCTCTCAGCCAATATGGCAGCGAAGTCACCTGACCCCAGTCAAAATGGCAACAGTCACATGTTGTATGGAAAAGCCACTCAGTTAAGATGGTAGTGAGGTCACTTGACCTCAGTTAAGATGGTAGTGAGGTCACATGACTTCAGTTAAAATGACAGCAGTCACATGCTGCATGAAAAAAGCTGCTCAGTTAAGATGGTGGTGAAGTCACTTGACTTCAGTTAAGATGGTGGTAAGGTCACATGACCTCAGTCAACATGGCAGCAGTCACATGTTGTATGATAGAAGCCACAATTTTTGAGCTGGGGTGGTTTAAAGCTCAATAAGAGATGAAAAAGCCACAATTTTTGAGCTGCAGGGATTTTAAGCTTAATAATAAGAGAGACCTAGAGGCATGATCTGCCCTGTCGCTGAGCCACCCTGCCACAAGCCACCATGCCACAAGCCACCATGCCACAAGCCGTGCCGGGGAGCAAAAGGCTGGAATTAAGCCTATTATTTCTGACCTTTTAAGAAAAAAGCTACATCGCCCCACCTCTTCACCCTTTAACACCCCTATACTTGCTGTTAAAAAACCTAATGGAACCTATCATCTGGTTCAAGACCTCCAGCTCATTAACTCCACAGAGGTCCCTCTCCATCCTGTGGTCCCTATTCCTCACAAACTTTTATCCAATATTCCTACAGGAACCTCCCATTTCTCAGTTCTAGACCTCAAGGATGCTTTTTTCTCTATTCCTCTCAGCCCTCAATCTCAAAACATCTTTTCCTTCACCTGGACTGATCCTGACACTCATTTCTCCACAGAGCTCACCTGTACTATCCTTCCCCAGGGATTCTGGGACAGCCCACATCTATTTGGCCAGGCTTTAGCATGTCTCTCCCTAAATATAAGCTAATACAGTATGTAGATGACATTTTACTTTGCAGCCCATCATTGAAGATCAGCAAAACTGATATCTCCATTCTTTTAAATTTCCTGTCCAAAAGGGGCTATAGAATCTCACCTTCTAGGCCCAACTGTCTACCACTCATGTCATTTATTTGGGATTAACTATAACCCCAACCCAAAAGGCTATTATTCTAGACAGAAAAGAACTAATTCAGTCTCTTGTAGTTCCTTCCACAAAAGAAGAGGTTTTATTGTTCCTAGGAGTAGCTGGTTTCTTGCGTTCCTGGATCCCCTCTTTTTCTCTCCTTGCCCAACCCTTATATGAGGCAGCTCTCAGCTCTCTGCATGAGCCCCTTCTCCATCCTGTTACTCAACCCTTCTAGAGACTCCAGCAAACCCTTATCCAGGCCCCAGCTCTTCATCTTCCAGATCTAACTCGCCCCTTTTCTCTTTATGTAGCAGAGAAGGAGGGATATGCCCTTGGGGTCCTAAAACATCAACTGGGGCCTTCTTTTGCATCTGTAGCATACCTGTCAAAGAAGATGGACCTCACCACTCAGGGCTGGGCACCCTGCATACGTGCTTTAGCGGCTGTTGAGCTTCTTATTCGTGAGTCAAAAAAAAACCTAACCTTTGGGTCACCCACCACTGTCTTCTCCCACCACAATCTGTCCCATCTCTTAACTTACAAAGGCTTACAAACCTTAACCCCTTCCCAAGTCCTTTCCCTCCAGGTGGTACTGGTAGAAGATGCCACACTCACTTTCCAATGCTGCCCACCCTTTAATATCTCAAATCTCCTACCTCAACCTGCCACGCCAGCACAGCAACTGTAGTCCTTCTGAGCGAGGGATGTCGGGATTAACACACAGCACAACTTCAGGTTCTGCAGACAAGCCTTTATTCCACTTTCTCACAAAGCATATATAGCCCTTAGCAGGGGAGGCCGAGCCAGGAAAAGCAGGAAGCTCTCACTGCAATTCACATGGCTAGAAACATTGCTGAAAACAACAGTTTGTTCCTGTTTTCAACCAACCACAAGAGTGAAAAACAGATCAAGTGAGGATGTGAAGGCCTGTCCTCTAGGGACCCAACAATCATTTCCCCCCCTTTTTATTTTAAAAGCATGAGAGCCCCTGTCTCAGGACTCCCCCAGATAGAGGCTCTTACCCCCAGTTGTCCATGGTCCTTGCCCAGACCTGATGGCAGTGGCAATCACCTGACCCTGAATGGAGTGCCCATCAATATCCCAGCAGATCTGGATGTATTCATTTAAGCTTTTTTGCCTTATGGGACTGCAAGGCTTCCTTACAGTATTTATTTGCATTCTCAAATGCCAGCTGCTTAACTATGGGCTTAGCTGTGGTCACATCACCAAACAATCTCCCTGCCAACTGCAATAGCCTATCCACATAGTCCTGAAATGGTTCTGAAGGCCCTTGTAAAACTTTTGACAGTTGATCCCCTGCGGCCTTGTTTGGCAGGGCTTTCCAAGCTTTGGTAGCCGCAGCCGCCATTTGGAGATATACAGCAGGATCGAGCACAATTTGATTGGCCAAGTCAGCATAAGCTCTTGCTCCAGTTAGCATGTCTAGATTGCGCTGTGCCTGTCCCGCTTGAGCATTTAACCTAGCCATTTGTAAACGATTTTCTTTATATTCTCCCTTCCACAATAAGTAATCTCCTCCCGATAGTACCGCACAGCATAGCTGCTGCCAATCGCTAGTTGTAAGGTTCAACGCCACAAAAGATTCTACTATGGCAAGAGTAAAGGGGGCCTGAGTGTCATATGCTGCTATGGCCTCTTTTAATTGCTTCATCTCCTTAAAACTCAAGGGCACATGCTGTCTCAGCATCTGTCCTGGATTGTTCAGATCAGGTACCTCTATGACCGGAGCAACTGTGTGCCGAGGCTGAAAGCAGACACCTACTCTTCCTGAGCCATCTTCGGCCTCCCTCTCATCTGTCAGTCCCCCAGCGGGGCTCTCTCCTTCCCCAATCCTCATTATAAACAGGTGGGGCTGACGGCACACATAAGGACTCCTTCGCTTTACAGCGCTTCAGCCTTTTCTGAAGAACTTAATTTCTTTCTCCAGTTCCAAAAGAATAAAAGTCGCATCCTTATGCCAAAAACTCCATATACTCTCCCTTTTCTTCTTTGTCCTATATGCTTTCAATGTCATGCTTAAATTCCCAGTTAAACACTCAGTTGTTATTACAGGAACCATCATTAGATATAGAGCCAGAGGTACAAGGACTGTCAAAAGCCCAGGTGGTAAGAAACAATAATGAGTTTGTAGCCAAAAACTCACAAAACAAACTTTAACATAACAGTTTCTATCGCTGACTGCAGCAGTGTCTCCTGCATGTTAAGGTAATGCCATGACACAAAAGAATTTACTTCAGGTAAAACATTAAAGAGTCTAATAATTATTCTCTTCAATAATTTCCTCCTCCTTTCTATCCTCCATTCTATCATTGTAATCATAAACTTTTAATATGTCTAAAATTTATTTCTTTTCAAACTTTTTTTATATAAGCTCCAGGGAGTTAATTGGACCCACCTAAATGGACCAGACTCTCCCGAAATAAGTATCATTTAATTTTTTTCTTGTCTCTCCTGGTCTCAGGAACCCCTAAATCCCTCCCTCTATCTTCCATCTTGGGACTCTCCTCTATTAATCACTAGGATCTAAAATAACTTTTTGCCAAGCATAATTTTTGCCTTTCCAGCATCTTGAGAGGTCCAAGTTGCCAGCCGACCAGTTCCTCAGAGCCTGGAAAATACAGCAGTAATCAGTCACCCCAGGACGTGGTCAAACACTCCAAGTCCTCAACACCCACAAAGTCAACGTGAAGCAGTCATGAGAGACCTCACAATGCCCCATTCTCACCCATTAAGATCCCCAAACTCCCCAAATTTTTTATAAACAAAAGGGTGTAATGTAATTATTCAGCCACAGATAAGGCTACACTTCTGGGTTCACGGGGGGCAGACCCTTGGTCACGCCCTGTGCGACCTACGTGTGCACATGCATGGTTACCTCCATGTGTGACTCAACTAAAACCTTTGTGCACATGCGTGGGTCACCCATCATCAGCGTGTGACGTAGTCACGTCTTCTTCCTGTGCGCATGTACTAGGTAGCCTTTGAAAGCTGGACGCACCATCTTTGCTCTCTCTGTGTACACCATCCCCAGGCCTGTGTGCACATTCTCTCTCTAATAAACTCCTAAGTGGGTTTGTTTGTGTCTCGTGTTTTCTTCTCACTCCTGTCAGGTCATTTTAAGTACCCTGCACGCAGCATTTTATTTAGAATTTTATTTATTTATTTATCATGATTTTTCAAGACAAGGTTTCTCTGGTTGTCCTAGAACTCACTCTGTAGGCCAGGCTGGCCTCAAAGTCAGAGATCCACCTGCCTCTGTCTCCCCAGTGCTCAGGTTAAGGGTGTGGACCACCACAGCCTGACTCCACACAGCTCTTTCAGAGAGAACATTTTAATTCCTAATCAATGAATTGATAAGTAAGGAGTGCAGCACTGAATAATCAGAGCTCCTAAGTTCCAGGAAGTGTAGTTTTATTAACTTTGCAGTGTTTAAGGTAAAAAAAAAAATACAGTTCAACACATCTTCACATCAGGGTCAAATTCTTTGAGGAAAACCCCCACAAACAACAATTTTGATTTCAAAATTATAACATAAATATCCTCTAAACAAAATAGCACAAATTCAAACATTTAGCTTAAAATGTCTCAAATACTGGTGAACAAAAATAACTTATATTCTACTAAAAAATGTGTGCATGCAGTAACAATTAATGAAAAAAGAGGCCCATGGATCTGAAGGAGAGCAGGGAGGCATATATGGGAGGGTTTGAAGGGGAGAAAGATATGGGAGAAATGTTTAACTATATTATAATCTCAGAATTTAAAAAAGTAGGAGTAATGACTGGAGAGATGGCTCAGTGCTTACAAACACTACCTGCTTTTCCAGAGGATGGGAGTTCTATTCCTAGCACCTCCATAGCAGCTCACAATTTTCTCTTAACTCCAGTCCCTGGGAATTTGATGCCCTCCATGGGCACCAGGCACATACATGGGACACAGACATATATGCCAGCAAAAAACATAAGTAAAAGTAAGTACATTTTTTATTTGAGAGAAAGAAATAAGAGATATATGTCCAGAAAAAAACTATCAAACTCATACCATAGTCATTTCTTTAATAATTTCTATAAATAAATAAAAGATTATTTTCCCAATCCCTGTGTTCACTGGCTTGACATTTGTAGTAAATGTGTCATCAATTCCAAGTGTCTACCTATGATCAATTAACCTCTTCACATGTCATCTCCAAGCATATTCATCTCCTTACTACACATCCCACAGCCTTACCATCTGCTCTGTCTCATCCAAACCTAATGGTGGTCTGAACCCACTCTCAGATGTTTTCAGAACACACATCTCATGCTCTTCCTTTCCCTGTAAAGTCTCTGTGGCCTTCTCTTTCCTTTGCCCTCCCTCTCAGTCTAATCAGTTTAACTCAAAACCAAGCCTGGAACGTGGATAAGGAAAAAAAGAAGTAGAGAAGATATTATCTATGTCTTAATAACTTGCTGTGCAATAATCCTTTGTACCCTGTGAAAATTTGTTACTTGGCTGGTTTAATAAAAATTTAAGCAGCCATTAGCTAGACAGGAGGTATAGGCAAGTCGACCAGAAACAGAGGATGCTAGGAAGAAAAGGAGCAAAGTCTGAGAAGACACCATGAGATGCAGAACCATCAGGATGGGAAGTACCTACATGAGGTAAACAAGTCTTGGGGCAGCACATAGATTAACAGAAATGGGCTAGTTTAAGTTAGCAAAAAGCAAGCTTAAGCTATTGGCTGAGCATTTATAATTAATATTACATCTCTGTGTGGTTATTTGGGGAGCAACTGGCAGGAGAAAGCTGATGGGAGGTCTAGACAGAAAAGTCCACCCATAAAAACTAATATTGAACATTTAAATTACTTCACCTAGTGCTTACCTATGTAGTAGATACTCTTGAGAAGGTTAAGTCCCCAACTCAAGTAGCACATGAGTAAAAACATATTTTTAATACTCTGTAAACCATTTAGAGGTTTTCTTTGTCTTTGACTCTCTTTACTGTATATCTCTCTTTTTCTGACCGCATGAGTCTTTAATTTACCAAGCAATATGGGTAGGATTAGAGCCATGGCTTTGACGGCTGGATCCAGCCCATTCCTTAGCTTTGTGAGATTCCAGGCTCATGGTAGAGGTACTGGCTAGATCCATGTTTATTGCCACAACTCTATGGCGTTTCAAGGTCCCTGCCAGCAAGCAAGCTACAACAGTGTGCTCACAAACCACACTCAAATGCTCTGAAATCAGACTGCCTGCCTAAAATAGTCAGAGTTTGCCCTGGCAGGATGGCCGGCATTTTAAAGTGGTGCGGCTTTTTTCCTGCTACAGCTGAAAACCGAAAAGCATGCAGTCAGCTTTTCATCAACACTATTTAAGTGTTCATGGCAGGACCTCTTAAAAGAGCTCCAAGGTTTTATAGCTAAAGCTGAGTCAGGAAGCCTCTCTTAGATGAGAGCGCTTGCTTGCCTCTAGCAAGCAGAGCAGATCTGAGAAATTGCTGCTACCAAAAAAAAAAAAAAAAAAAACCATGCTTTACTCTATTCTTTCCCAAGCTTTCTCAGGCTTTCTGTGGATGCAGTTATCCACGTGGGTGCCATTCTGTAACAAGAGGGCCTGCTTGGTGGGGTTTCTGTCCTGCCCAGTTCCCACAGCCAGCAAGTCCCAAAGAGCAGTTGTCTGCCTGAATCTGAAGTTGTATCTTTAGTGATATAAGTGATATCAGTATCTAGTGCCTGATACTGACACCTCTAGGTGTTTGATGACATCAATACACATTTCCTCCAGAGCATGTGTCACCAACACAAAGCTATTGTTCTTAAGCCCAAATAAAATAGAAAGTGAAGGTGGAAAAGGGAAAATCATGGGACACAAAGCTACATCCACAACAGGAAGCTGTAACTTTGACCTTTTAACTTAACCTTCTTCAACTCTACTAAGTCCCAGGGAAGCCTACATCTCCTAAACCAGAATGTACTTTTAGTACATATTGTAAGTAGGTCCCTGAGTCAGATCGAGGAGAGCCTGAAGGTCTCAAGGAATTTGTTCCCATGAAAGTTCAGGAATATTAGCTGGTTGATCTATCTGTCTGTCTATCTATCTATCTATCTATCTATCTATCTATCTATCTATCTATCTGTTATCTCAGGAACCAAAACCTTGAGAGCTACTTCTCAGCCAAAACTACCACTGCCTGAGCCATACTTCTGCATGAAATTGGCAGGATTCAAGTTGAGTTTCTGCCTGTCAGAATCCATGCTAGCTGGCGAAGGTGCCACACTGTTCCTTTTAAGCTTAAATGTGTTAGCCAAATTAATTCCATTAAACTCTGTGACCTTGCATTGCAGAAAGCTCATTAAAGAAGGATATTATGTGATTGTCACTCTTACTCCACCACTGAAATCTTCTTAAGAAAACAATTAAAGGTAAGGATAAGAGTTTGCTCCTTTTTTTAAAACTGCAGTTGCTGGGGTTTCAACCCAAGGCCTCAGTCACTCTCACACATGCTAGGACGTGCCCTTCCAATGTGCTAGAGTGCCAACTTGACAACCATGGTCTACCCTGAAGATGAGCCTGTCCAGTCAGGTATAACAGGAAGAGAAAATCCATCAAGATAGGTATGTTGTCTTTAGTGGAAAAATAAAATAGATGTCATTTGGTTTTTGAAGTGAAATCTTAAAAAAATCAATATATCCTGACTTTTTCTTAGGCTTTTAAAAATAAAACTCTATACAATCTAATCCAATGCTTCTAGAGGTAGCTTGAGTCATTTGGGGTCAGTATTTCACTCCCTACAATCTATGGTGCTCCAGCTCATGCCTCCTGATTGCTGGATTATAGGTATGCACCACTGTGCCCTAAAGAGACTATGTGGCATCTAATATACAAAATTCCCATGTTATTTCAAGTGTCTCCTCTTGCCAGACAAATCATTTCTTCATCATCAAATTGAGCTTCCCCTTTACTTTCTTCCTAAACTCTGAAGCAGCCTTGATACTGTTGTGCACAGGTTTCCATCACCTTTATTTAGACTTTTAGTTGTCTCCATACAGACTTCTCTTCTATATGCTCATCTTTAGGGGAACGTTGAACATAGTGGCGATTCTACTTCCAGTTTTAGACTTCCAACCTCAGTTAATGATTAGAAAAATAAATAAAACCCCATGTATTAGTTACTGTCTTCATTACCTTGACCAAACACCAGCAGGAAACAACTTAATGAAAAATGGTTTATTTTACAAAAGCTCAGAGTTTCAGGCTACAGATCATCATGGGGAAGCACTGAAACCTGAGTATAAGGCAGATGGTCACTTGGTATCCATAATCCATAAGCAAAGAGAGAGGAACGTTGGTACTCTACTGGTTTTTTGTTTTGTCTTGTCTTTTTTCTTTTCAGTCTAAGACTCCAGTCCATGAAGTGGTACTAATCACACTCAGGATATGTCTTCCAACCTTACTTAAACCTCTCTGGAAACACCACCCAAGATGGGCTCAAGGGTATATCTCCTAGGTGACACTCAATGCCATGAAGATGGCAAGCAAAACTGACCATCATGTTCAGCCTGAGAGTCACTAGTTCAATTACTGACAATAGCAGTATCTAAAATATTGAAAGCACTTACTAAGCAGGGAACAACTTACTAAAAGGATTATCTCATTTTATCATGACAGGTAAGTTTTATCAGGAGGGTAGGAACATGAAAATCTCCATTTTACAGAGGAGTAAAGAAAAGTTGGGGGGCTGGAGAGATGGCTCAGTGGTTAAGAGCACCGTTCTTCCAAAGGTCTTGAGTTCAATTCCCAGCAACCACGTGGTGGCTCACAACCATCTGTAATGAGATCTGGTGCACTCTTGAGGAAGAGAGCTGGCCAGTTGTTCTTATCGACTTAGACCATAAAACCCAATATGGACAAGTTCAAAAGAACCACCATATATGGGCTGTCCATGCCTGCTTCAGCATTGCCAGGACATAAATTTCACTTTTTTTTTTAAAGAAAAGGTAGAGTTATGTAGTTTACTCACAGCAAAACAATTAGAAATATTAACACCAGTATCAAATCTCAGAATATCTCCCATGAGAGTGCCCTTTCTTACTACAATGTCATTCTGCCTAGAAGCTTGTGATACAGTAGCAATTGGACTGGAAAATAATTGTGACAGGATTACGGAAAAGATGTGACCAGATTTCATTCTGAATGTCACCCTAAAAGGCTAAAGAAAGGAGGATGTATGGTGGCTGAAGAAAATTTCACAAATGAGTTGCCCTCAAGCTGAGTTCTAGGTAAAATATAGGAATTAGACAATACAGCAAAAGGGTTCTCCTATCCATGCATGAATACATTGGAAAAACTGTGATATAAAAGAAAGTGGTCTGTTTAACAGGGAGAGTAGTAGAAGCACAGAGACAATGAGTGACTTTCCCAACAAAAAGATGCTAGTAAATGATGGAGACAATATTTGAACCCAGCATGTCTGACACTAGAGTCTGTGATCTCAGCTGTCACCCAATTAGACCTTAGAGCAAATATATGTAGGTTTAGATAAATTCCGAACTAGAGTTCTTCCATATGACTCGTGATATATATCGTTTTAAAAAGCTTCAATTTGTTCATCATAAAAGACAATTCTTAACAGAAACGAGTTATGTGGATGTTATGTAAACACAACACCTGGTTCATAAATATCAAAAAATTAATACTGAATAAGTAGTTAACGTGACTCAAACTGGAGCTAAATATTCACCTAGGACTTTTTGACAACCTCCCAACTGACATCAATTTCTTTAGTTGACAGCTACCTTGGAACACATTCATGCTTACCATTTTCACAGGAGTGAAGTATGAAAATATTTTATATCCAGCCAAGCTGACTTTGATGTATTGAAGACGTAAAGATACAGAAGTTTTAAGTGTGAAGAATTTGGGGTCTATTGTATAAGTGTGTGCTTCTTGTTAGAAGATGAACCTAACCCAACTGAGAGAAAATTAGAGAAACAATGCAAAAAGAATTCATGGTGAATGCTTAGAATATTTAGTCCAATTAAGAATAAGGTCAGAACAGGATGGAAGAATAATTAGATATGTGATCTGCAAATAAAAATAAGGGAGTGGGGGAGAGATTGATGGAAAAGAAGCTCAAACTCATTGATTGTTAATAGTATTAAAGAATATGACCTAAAAGCCAGGTGGTGGTGGCGCATGCCTTTAATCCCAGCACTTGGGAGGCAGAGGCAGGTGGATCTCTCTGAGTTTGAGGCCAGCCTGGTCTACAAGAGCTGCTAGTTCCAGGATAGGCTTCAAAGATCCAGAGAAACCCTGTCTCAAAAAACAAAAAAAAAAAGAAAAAGAAGAGAAAAGAAAAAAAAAGAATATGACCTAAAACTCAAAAACTAGATAGTAAAAGATTAGGTAAGAAAATAGAAAAATATAAATGTTCAAAAATGAAAATAAAAATATTTTAAGAGCAAAGAAAGCACATCATATAAAAATATAAAAAAGTATGGACATTATATCTCTCATAGTGCCTTAAAATAATTTTAAAGCATTAAACCAAACATAACAGCTATGTCAATAAACACAGATGAGCTTGTGTTACCTATTAAAGAAAAAAAACGTCCAATTAAGTTCGAAAAACCTGGTTTTATGCTGTACACAAAAAATACCAAAACAAACATGATTCAGAAAAGTTTAAAATGAAGGTAGAATAAAAGATGAAAATTACAACAAAATGACACCTGAGGTTTTGATGTCAGACGAAAGGTAATTTGAGTTATTAAATGAGGTGAAGGACAAGTTTCAATGCTAAACAGTAATAATACAAAATGAAAAGCAAATGGTGATGAGCATGTGTGCATGGAGAGAAAGGCCAGGAACCATGCTGTAATATGGAATGTTAGACATCACTCTCAGCATAAGACAGTAAAGTAGAGAGGACCTGATGCCACAATCAAGAAGATGGATGTCATGAATTGTTAATGAACTTTAAGCCCTAATAAAAGGGAACACATTTCCTTCCAAAGCACTCACAGAGCACGTGCAACAGTGATTCTATCTTAGGCCAAATGGGGGAAAAAGAATAAGTTACACAAAATAGGCCACTAACACCCTCTAATGACAACTCAATCAAATCTTCAGTTACCAATAAGGTTCTTCTTCATTGAAATTTAAAAACTTTTATTAACTGTCTGTCACAGACCAGAAGGTAGATGTGGCAGTGAGCTACAGAACCCAGTGGACTGAGTTCTGGTACAGAAAAAGTGGACTTGAACAGGGACAGCTAAAGAAATCTAAATAAAAAATTAAAAATAACTCATATTATTATATCAACATTGATTCTTACCTTTGACTGATATAACATAAGAACATAAGATATTAATAGTAGACAAAAATGGTTGAAGAGTGCATGAAGATTCTCTGTACTGTGTTTATAGTTTTTCTGGAAATATAAAATCAGTACAAAATAAATGGAGATACATTCATTGGCCAAGGGATGAAAACTTTCCCTTGTGAATAAGTTCTTGAGATCTAGCATATAACATGCCTTAGTTAGGCTGTTATTGTTTTGATGAAACAAATATTATTGTTTTGATCAAACGCAACCTGGGGGAAGACAGGGTTTATTTGGCTTACACCTTCAGATAACTGTTTATCATTGAAGGAGGTCAGGACAGGAACTCAAACGGGGCAAGGACCTAGAGGCAGGTGATAATGGAGAGGTCAAGAAGCCAATGCTGCTTACTGGCTTACTCTGCCTACCTTCTTATAAAACCCAGGGTCACCAGCCCAGGGACGGCCCCAGCCACAACGGACTGTTCTCAATTGTGGCTCCCTCCTCTCTGATGACTCTAGCTTGTGTCAAGTTGACATAAAACTAGACAGCACACAACATGATGATAGGAGTAACATATTTTAGGAATGAAATCTATGAGAGCAGATATCATCTTTTCTCACCATATGACGTAAAAATTGGTAACTATGTCAGACGGTGCATATGCTAATAGCCTGATTGTTACAACCATAACATAAAACATACTTACATATTTATATTTAATATTTAATATTACACATATTAAATATCTGTCCTACCTCTAAAATTATAAAATGCTAAAATCAGAAAACATAATTAAATACTTGTTGTTATTACTCAGTGATATTAATTATATAAGATAATAGGCTTCACACATGTACTTGTTGTGTTTTGGTCTATGTACTCCTCTAAGTACCACCTGTTGCTTGCCCTACCCCCGTCACCTTCCCTTTTCTTAGGAGGCACCCTCTGTGTTCAGGCCATCCTGTCATGTTTCGGTCACGGCATTGCCCTTAGCTTTTGGTTTTCGCATACAAAATTTTTAGTTTTCACGAGACACTTTCGCTCTTTGTATAGCTCATTTCACTTAACATAATAACCCCCAATTCCAATTATTTTCCTACAAAGGACAAGATTTAATTCTTCTTCGTATATCAGTAAAATTTCATTCCGTACATAGACCATTCTTTGGGGTGTTTGTTTTGTTTTTTTCCCCTCATCCCTCTGTTAATGGACTCCTGGACCAATTCCACATGGAGGGTAAAGCACCTCCCACACCCAAGCACTATCAGGCCTGACTCTGCATTGCTTCCATCAGGTGCATTGTGTGTGACATGGCCATAACACTCGACAAACAGCTATTAAAAAAGGAAATGTGCACTAGAAATAACAGGATCTGTAAGGATGAACGATCATGAAAACACATTTTAAAGTCCATAGCACATATTTAAAGTTGTTATCAGAGGGGAATTCATAGTCTTAAGTTGTTTATTAAAATAAAGGGAACTTCTGAGGCAGGCAGAAGTGCTGGCCTTGAGGTTGGAAGGCTGGGAGAGCTGCTCCTGCCCACAACCAGCTGCAACAGTCAGGAAAGCAGGCCCTGCACCTCTCCTGGGCAGCAAAATAGAGGCAACCCCATTGGCAGAAGTATGCATGAGCCAGCCCCAATATTGTGAGCATGGCAAAGCTGTGATGTGGTGGCATGGGCAGGAGAGAGATGCCCCCCTCCACCCATCAATGTCTGAGGTAGGTTTCTAGGCAACACAGTAGAGCTGGCCCTGAAGGTGTAGGTTTGGGAGATCTGACCCTGAGGACATGAAAGCAGAACTGGTCCCACCCCTTGCTCATCACTGCAGAGGGAAAACTACCAAGATTATGCAGAAGAGCTCACCCTGGTGGTGAGGACAAGGGAGAGCTAGCAGGTTGACCAATTGAGCAACTACCGAAGCCCAAAACCAGGTTTATGTGTTGGCCCACCCCATCTGTGATCTGCTAGAGCATGTGAAGGGACTGGTCCTGCAGACCCAAAGCTGCAGGATCTCCATAACACAGGGCAACAACAGTATATCCAAGAGGGGTTCCAGTGAGGGCCCAGCATCAATAGTGTAGTAGAAACCATAGGCCTTGAACCAGACCAATGACTCTCAGCAATGAACACTTACAAGTAAAGATGTATGGATAAAAGGGTTTTCTGTGACTCGCTATGTCACACTACAGTTTCCATGACTAGATTTCCCCCCACCCTAATTTTTCTTTTCTTTTTTCTCTTAATTTTTTTTTCTGGTGGGGGTTGCTGCAAGGGCAGAGGAAGAATACAGGAAATGAATGGGATTGAGATGCATGACGTGAAAAACTCAAAGAATAAATAAAAAGAAAGGTTAAAAGAAGGAAAGAATAAGAAAAGAAGATAAATGCCTAACCACAAAAGTTAAACAATGAAAATAAAATAAACTGAAATACCATAGAAGGCAAGATATAGCAAATATAAAAGCAGAAGTTTATCAGGGAGACAGTAAAAGAATTTCGATCTAAGCAGTGAGACAAGATGTTGGACTTTATCAAGGAGCAACATAATAAAAAGCACTGGCTAATTTAATCAGTGGGGGAAAGCAGAGAAAACAAATATGAAGAATTAATAAATGAGGAACAATCCTTAAAACATATGACCTCTATACAAAGCATTCTAAAAACCAGATAGAAATTGAACATTTTTCTAGGGAAACTTTTAGCAAAGTTAACCAAAGTAGATTTATAATAGATATGAATTGCTGTTGAATGAGTCAAGTTCCTGAACTGCTGTGTAAATTTACATTTAAATTAAATGAAAAGAATGACAAAGGGAATTTATAAGACAAAAAAGATAGCTAGGTGATTAGATTCCTCTCCTGTTTGGAATGTCCTCATTTTTTTTGTTCCCTTTTATTATTATTCTCTTCCACTTCATTCCCATCACATAAGCCATATTTCCTCGGTTGAACACTCATTCAGAAGAGAGATTTTTTTATGTAAACTTTTCTTTGATGCTCCAATTCATATTGAGGCCTTCTAATAACTTCATCAATAATGTAATTTCAGTTTAGGACTCTGACATCTAATGCCAAATGGTAAATATACCTTTCACATTCCATTGTGCAAAAAAAAATATCCCTGCTTTAAATATTAATTTGTCAGAAGCAAGGAAAAGGTCCTCAAATTCCAGACAAGAGACTTGGCATTACATTATGTCTGAAATAGCTTTCTCCACAAGCAGGCTTGACAAATATCTTGTGATTTGTCGTAGATTTCAAACCTGTCGTGGTTTCTTTTACGAACTTCCATAGCTCCTGTCCCAAGCTCTGACCTCTCTTCCCTTGGAAGCATTCCTGCTTCTCAGAAGCCTCCATTTCAGTGGGTAAAATGATATCTCCTCTTGGTCATCTTTCTCCTTTGTCATCTCTAAAGATTTTATCATCTGAGTGGGATTATTTTCTCTCTGAATTGCATCAGGCTCCCAGATAGCTTCCTAATAAGTCCTGGTTGGTGGTGGGAGGAAGTGGCCAGAAATAATCAAGAGTTGTCAACAATGAGCGTGGATCATGCTGCAGTCGTATAATAAGTCATATTTATTTTTATGAAAATGAGAAGGTGCTGAATGAGCATCCCATCAAGTGATCATGAAAATATTGCTTCTCGGGGCTGGGGAGATGGCTCAGAGGTTAAGAGCACTGGTTGCTCTTCCAGAGGTCCCAGGTTCAAGTCCCAGCAACCACATGGTGGCTCATAGCCATTCATAATGAGATCTGGTGCCTTCTTCTGGTCTGCAAACATACATGCAGGCAGAACACTGTATACGTAATAATAAATAAAGCTTTAAAAAAAGAGAAAGAAAAGAAAAGAAAATACTGCTTCTCAGTGCTCCCTTTACTTTGAATTTCCATGTTTCAAATTTTTGTGTTGTTGAGCCAAACTCTTAAGAAATAATGTCAATTACTCTGGCTTTTTTTTTTCATTTGTAGGGTTGATAGTGTCAGCAGAAATTCTTTGAACTGTAATTTAAATTTTTGAGGAGAATAAAGTCATCCTTTGAGCAGTGTTGTCTCTACAGGAGTCTCATGAAGCCATGGGAATACAACTGCTCAGCTGCAAAAAATAAAAGGTCATTTCCCCCCTAGATATTCTTAATACGATAAAGAATTTAAAAGTATCTTGGTTTTACTTAAACTTAACAATTTCCTACAGCTTAAACTTTAATTTCTCTTTGATTTAAATATAACTTTAAAAAATCTAGGTCTAATTCAGTTCAGGCTGCGCTAGGACTCACTCTGTAGCCCACGCTGATCTCAAATTCACATCAGTCCTGATTCAGCCTCTCAAGACCTAGAGCTTTCAGTACCTATGGCCATGCCTGACTGACTTCTCTTTTCTTTTAGAGCTGAAGAAAATTTTGTCTAGCATCATTACCTCAAGTTAATTTCAGATGGGAAGGAAGTGAAAACAGGACAAACTTTTAATTCAAATCAAATCCTCCTGTGTTTTCCACTTCTGGAAGAGAGCCGAAGTTCGGTTCAGACATTTTGTTCTGTTGATGAGCTAACATCTACTTCATCAGGTCTTTCTTGCTGCCTGCCCAATGGGTAGGCTTTCTGGAAGTCTCTCGCCGTACGACAGTAAAAAATACAAGGAAGAGCCTGGTTCCACCAAACTTGCCCTCTCGCTGGGAAAGCAGATTCAGAAAAGAATCATGTAATGCTAAGTCATGATACATCAAGGGATGACCAGGAAGATGATGTGTTCTAGAGACGTGAACATCTGAAACATTCTATAGGGTCACACGAAGCGCCTCCAAGGGAATGAATGGCATTTGCATGGAGAACTGAGGACCTATGGGTACCAAGAAGGTGAATGAGTAGAAGATAAAGAGCATTCCCTTTAGGGCATGACCTCAAGCAGCTCCATGGTATGCGGAAGCCTGGTGTAAGGAGTGTTTCTTCATACAACTTGCCATGAAACCTATCAACAATTTTCATAGAAAAAATAAGAAATGAGCCTGGGTATATACACAAAATAAATACAAGATAAACTCTGGCTTCTATTGTTATGACTTTCCATTCCAGATTCTCTATCTCTCTCCACAGCTGCATCTCTTCCCTGCCAACTTCCAAAGACTGCACCCCTGCTGCATCAGCCCCCAGGCAAGAGGCCCTTCCCAGGCACATTCCAAAACCTATTCTAAAACAGCCTAAGCAATCTTTAAATAAATGCAACCCATGCATGAGTTTTCAACACCTTCAGCAGTCATTGCTGTTAACAGCATGAAGGCCAGTCCTGCTTACTGAGGACAGTCTTTGTGCTGGGGATGCCCCATGAGAATGATCTTTTCACAGCCACTTCACGAGCTAGGAGAGAACAGAGAGATTAAGAAAATTCCCCAGGGTCACATACCTAGAAACTCCAATGCTTGGCTTTGAATTAAGGCTATGCCTTCATAATAAGTACTCCTTTTGAGACAGACAAAGCCCTTGCTCACATAGAACATACTTAGAACAAGGCAGGGAAATGACAGAAAAGTAACAAACAAGAAAATGAGGAATCTGGATAATTTCAGCATGCCACTAGTTCTACAAAGGAATTAAATAGTGGTATGATACATAAGGATGGGACAGAGGAGAAGGATTGCTCCTTTAGAGAAGGTATCCAGAAAGGGCTTCCCAAGGGAGAGACCTTAGAGATGACATCCAGACAGGCAGTGTAATGGATTATTTAAAAATGCTGCAGGATCCCCAGCAGCTGCAGCGGCAGAAACACTGCAGGTCCCCCAAAGCAGTGGCAGCAGGCCATGTGGTAGCATGCAAGGGGTCCGGAGAGCAGCCAGTCCTAGGCAGGGACTGGTGCAGTTTTCCGAGTGGCTGCAGCAGGCCCTGAGGAGAGACAGACAGATGGGCAAGTCATGAGACCACGTTGCAGGTCTCTGAAGGCGGCTGGCCCAGGCAGGGAGACATGCAGTGGGCGAGAGACAGAGACATGGTATAATGATTGTTCTGTCTCTTTAAGAGACAAGCCATGCCCACTCCCTCCCCCATCCACTGAGGCAGGCTGATCTTCAGCTTCCAGCCTGAGCTCTCTCTCTCTCTTTTCTGTCTTCCTCTGGGAGAGGCAGCTTCTGCCTCTCTCCCCACTTCTCCCCTTCCCCCACTTCTGTCTCTCTCTCTCTCTCTTCTCTCTTCTCTCTCATCCCTTCTCCCCTTCCCCCTCCCCCCTTCATAACCCCCCCAATAAATATCCAACCTTACTCTGCATGGCGTGCCTATCCATGTCTCTTGCTCTCCCACCACATGTCTCCCTGCCTGGGACCAGCCACCGCTAGGAGACCAGAAGCCTTCTCTGCCTGGGACTGGCTGCTCTCAGGGCCCGCTGCCGGCCACCACATGACCCTCTACCACCACTTGGGGACCTACAGCACTTCTGCTGCCTACCACCGCTGGGGATCCTGCAGCATTTTTAATTTTTCCATTATACATGGATAGGCACGCCATACAGAGTGAGGTTGGATATTTATTGAGTGGGTTGTGGAGGGGAAAGGGAGGAGAACAGAGAGAGAGAGAGAGAGAGAGAGAGAGAGAGAGAGAGAGAGAAAGGAGAGAGAGATAGAAACTCCCTCTCCAAGAGGAAGATGGAAAGGGAAGAGACTCAGGCTGCAAGCAGGAAAGATGATCTGCCTGCCTCAGCGGGGGGGGGGGGGGGGGGGGGGGGGGGGGGGGGGTGTGAGGGAGTGGGCATGGCTTGTCTCTTAAAGAGACAGAACAGATCATTACAGGTAGCTCCACAGAAAAGAGGAAGGGGAATGACTTCCAGCAGAGAGAATGGCAACTGCAAAGTTGGATGGATTATTGGGCGGCATGAGATGGCCATACATAGCGGAGGAACTGAGAGAAACCTAAGTAAGAATAAGTTTTCTACTTCCATTTCTATTGCTATGATAAAATTCTCTGATTTTTTCTTTTGTAAATCAGTCTAGGGCATAGAGGGTTTATTTCAGCTTCCAGGTTATAGTCTATCATCTGAAAACAGTCACAGAGGCAGACGCCTGAAGCAGTTAGTCACAGAGAATGAGTGTGTATGTTCCAGTTTGCTAGCTTGTGCTCAGCTCACTGCAGTCCAGGACCCTGCCTAGGGAATGGCACCACCCTTAGTCAACTGGGTCTTTCCACATCAATTAATAAGCATGCCCACAGACCAACCCAACCCACACAATCCCTCACTGAGACTCTTCCCAGTGGATTCCAGGCTATGTTAAATTGACAATAAGCTAACAACCACAACAGGAGTGTGAGATTGGGTAGACCAGACTCATAAAGGGTCTGATGTCAAAGTGAGATACTGGGAAGCCAGGAACCTTTTCTTTAAGCTATATTTATATTTCCAGAATTTTACTGTTATGACCAGATCACGGGTATTAGGAATTTTTCCTAAAGCAAGCTCTCTGTCGATGCAAAAATCCCAATCAAGCCAAATCACAACAAACCAAATTAAGAAATATCCAGGTTTAATGGGATTCCTGTGCTCTTGGGTGGCCCCAAGGGGGAACCAGGAGACCACTAATGCAACCACCACAGGGAGGAGAGGAAAGAGACCACGTGTTCCTCCTTTGGGAGCTCTTTTAAATACCCTGTGGGAGTGGTCCTGACTCCCACCCCCACCCTAGGAGGGGTCAGGACCTGGCATGCTGGGATTTGGAGTCCAGACCAATACAACTCTCAGGCCTGGGGTTATGCTTCCAACTTAACAACGGGGACCCCCAAAAGACTACCATAAAGACCAAATCCCATATGTAAAAGTAAAGAACCTTTATTTAAGCTGGAGATTGGACTCTGTCGAGGGCAGAGAGTGACCAGCCCAGTCAGGGTAGGGTTTCTGTCATAGTAGAGGTTGGGGTGAGGGGATTTCCAGGGTTCAAGACCCTGATTGACTGACATTCGAGGGGTATCTTGGCAAAAGGGGAATAGGTGAGTCCTGGACTCAAGGACATCTACTGATCTTATCTAATCTTAGCTAAGTGCCAGGTACTTCCCTTTAGAGGCTGGCCCTTCCTGGGTGGTATCAGCTTATGGCTTTTTCTGGAACCCAGTGCTGCCTGCCAGTAAACCAAGAAACTTAGGCCTGCTTCTTAGCTGGTCTCCATCCAAGCCTGCCATGGAAACTGTGCAACATGGGCCCCATATGTGTGGCCAGGCTGCCCTGGGCCACACCCTCACCTGAATTTATCTTTGGAAACATACATCATTGGAGCTAGAAGTGAAAGAAGACAGGTCAGATCCATGAAAAACAGCCATCGTTTTTAGCAGGGTGTTTGTGGTGGACCTAGAGAAGGAAACAGGTCCAGGATTTAAAACCTCCTAATGAATTTGAGAGAACAAGACCAGAGGAATGCAGAATTAATCCTAGACTTTTGGGATTGTATAGCTGCAAGTGGTGGCTCCTCCAAAAAGAGGAACAAGTTTTTACTTTTTAAATTTTTTTGTTTTAGTTTTTTTTTTTATTTATTTTCAGGGATGATTACCAGGTTTGGTTTGAATATATTCGACCATCAAGTAAAGACATAAAATACAAAACTCGTCTATGTGAGGTTGTGCCCAGGACTAGAGATCATACGTGTAAGAGTCATGGCATGTGCATGAGATGGAAATCCTGCAAGCAGAGGGAGGAAAGATGAAGGACTAGACCAGACTGCAGAGGCTAATAAACCACCCATGCCGGGATGGAGCTCAGATCCCTTGTCAGTCAGTAGTAACAAAGCATAATGAAGACAGCTTCTGGGCGGGCGGTGGTGGCGCACGCCTTTAATCCCAGCACTCGGGAGGCAGAGGCAGGCGGATCTCTGTGAGTTCGAGACCAGCCTGGTCTACAGAGCTAGTTCCAGGACAGGCTCCAAAGCCACAGAGAAACCCTGTCTCGAAAAACCAAAGAAAACAGCTTCTGCTGGAAGAATCTAAGTCTAATTAGTTCTCCTTCTTTCTCTTCACTTTGCGTGCTCCCCTCTGTGGATGACAGGTAGAGAGATATTTTTATTCTTTTTTTCCTAACAAGTTCTCAGCAGAGATCAACGGACGTGATGACATCTTCCTGAAGGAACAAGGGGAATAATTCTTAGATCATAGTTCAACTTTCCTCCCATTGACTCTCGCCTGAGTCCCTGCAGATAAAGGTCCCTATTTATTTCCATTCAGAATGTCCTTGATGGTGGGACCCGGTGACGAGACCTCTCTATGTAAACCAGATCAATCTGAGGTGACATCCACGGCAGCAAGGAGGAGTAAAAGGGCACAAAGCTGTCTCTACCAGCCATGTAATCATTTTGGAAAATTCAGTTTCTGCACCAAGATTTACAAAGGCTGAGCAGATCCTCCTGCCATCCAAGTCATAAGTATTTACCGAGTGCCCTTTGGGTGCGTAATACTGGATGAGGCTGCTTTTTTGAGCAAGTCAGCCGGTCCTCAGCCATGAAAATAGAAATTTAATCACCTGCCCATCCAAGCATTTCCCTTCTGCTTCGGCAATATGCTTTTTTGTGTGTTTGTGAATGACTAACAAACTGCTACAAAGAGCCTGCAAGTCCAGCCTGGAGGTGCTGGGAGGAGAGATGACTCATCCCTCTGACGTCAAAGCCTCCTTCCTTCCTTCCGAGGAGAGGGGTAATGGCCTGGCAGAATGACCCAAACGCCCTCCTGAGAGCTGTGTGGGTCAGAACTGCTTCCTCCTCCCTCGCCTGGCAAAGATGATTACAATTCAAAGTTTAAGCTGTGAAATGTCGATTTCACTGTGGAGTTAACTGGAAAACCAGAAGCAGAAAAGTCTTTCTTCCTGTCAAGCAATACATTGTGTCTTTGTTAGGAATTTCTTCCCCTGGAAAACGCTGAGAACTTTCCGTTGGTTTCATGGAGTGTCTCACGTTATTTTTTGACTTAAAAGTCTCTCCGAGCTGCTGTAGCATATGGATCATACACTAGGTAGGTTGTATGAACTTGCTTGTATCCAGCAGTTCTGAGGCAGAGAAAAATCCAGCGTCAAAGGGTCAGTGAATGCCCTCTTTGGGTAGCGAACAGCTATCTCTTCCCACGTGAGAGCAAGAGAGCAGCAATCAAATGTTCTAGCCTCTTAACTTTTTTCTTCTTTTATCATATTTATTTGTTTATTTGTTATTTAATTTTGAAGGAGTCCCAGGTAACCAAGGCTAGGCCCAAACTCTTTATGCAGTAGAGATAGAGGATGACCTTAAATTCTTGATCTCATTCTCTCCTTCTCCCAAGCGCTGGGATTACAGCGCAGGCCACCACACTTGGCCTCTTTTTGTTTTTCCTGTGAAGACACTGAAGACATCCCATTGAAGCTAAGTGCAGAACCTACCTGATGCAACCATCCCTTGAGTCCTCCTCTCCAAATGTCAACACACCAGGGACAGGGTTTCAACACACACATTTGGGGACGCAGCAACATTCATTCCACGCCACAGTCCAGCCTCAGGAAGACTGGGAAAGTCCAGGCAGGAGAGCTGACTTGAGCGGTCACACCTGTGGACCTTGAAAGACCCAGGAGGCTTCAGGTAAGAGGATCAGAACACTGGCCTTCGCTGGAGTCTGCCACTTTGAGACTGCAGGGGAACTGACCTCCAAATGGAATTTTCCATCCTCAAAGTTTCCCTCACTATAAAAGCCCCAGCCTTGCTGCACCACGAGTCCAGTGTCCACTCTTTCTGGGAGACTGGTGTCCTTTACTGATTAAAGGCAATCTGCTTCTGGGGAGGCTGGCTTATTCTTTCATTTGTTTCCACATCACCTCCATCAATCCCAGGCTACCAGTGTTCATTCTCTTTTTTTTTTTAATTATTTTTTTTTAACCTGTCCTGGCACTAGCTCTGTAAACCAAGCTGGCCTTGAACTTATTGAGATCCGCCTGCCTCTGCCTCCCGAGTGCTGGGATTAAAGGTGTGCGCTACCACCACCCGACTCATTCCGGGATTTCTTGAGACTTGATCAAGTCATGCATAGGGCCTGTCCAGTGTTTACTTTGACATTATCAGACAGAGGTTCAGATGTACTAAAGTAGTTCAGGAATACCTGACAATGCTCTGACCATCCCATGTAAACAGTCAAACAAATTTGTCCCTGGAAAGGTTTGTGCTACAACATAACCCACCCTCCAGGTATTTGCCCCATCTATGTGATACCCTTACTTAACTACTTAAGCCATATGATCAGTCCTATTCTATAGCCTCTTCTTTGCAAGGAGACTATATAGCTGATAAGTAGATCAAAGTGATCACTAATGGCTCAGCTTCTTGGTCCTCCTTTGAAATCTCTGTTCAAGTCATAAATCTAGCCTTTCCAGTACCTGACAATCACTGCTTAACTCCTTATTGCCTATGAATATTTATCACTCCTTTGCTTCTCTCTCTCATTTATAAATATATTTTTATTTATACATAAATAATTTACATATATAGATAAATATATAGATGTAGATATATATGTTGAGAGCAATAAACTTTTTCAGTCTTTAATCTTTTGCTTCCCTTCTTTTACTCAGAAGTAAAGACAGATGCATAGATAGATAGATAGATAGATAGATAGATAGATAGATAGATAGATAGATAGATAGATAGATGATACAGATAAAAAAGTTAATGACAACTGTTCTGAACTGATCTAGTTTCATATAAAATGTCTTCCACAAGCTCATTGTTTAAAGTTTGGTCCCCAGTTTCTAGAAACTTCGGGAGATAATGCCAAGCTAGAGGAAGGTGGTCATTGGGGAGAGTGGAGCCTTGAAAGTACATGTTATTTCCTCTACACTGGCTTCCTGGTTGCCACAGGTTGATTAGTTTTCTCCTCCACGTGCAATACCCTAAATTAACCTGTAAGCCCCACCTGTCCAAGTACCAGGTGACTTCCTGGGATGCTGGGAGTTGTAGTTCTTGAAAAATAACAACAAAGCCTCATGGGAAAACACAGTGACTATAAAGGTTTGTCTTTAAATAGTTCCACAGCATTTGCCTCTGAGCCACTCAACTTCAAGTCCAGGGAGTAGTCTTGACCAAACTCCATCTTGGTCGGTATTTAATAAAGCATGATTCAAATTTGACTCAAAATGGCAGAACTGGTTTTTCTCTGGAGACGCTCAGGATCAGCGCATGGCCACTCGCATCCTCCTTACTTCAGCATAGCCAGAAACAAGGGAGTCCGGTGACCACGCACTGAAACTGTGAGTCAAATAAAACTTTCCTCTTTGAAGCTGTTGTCAGGTATTTTGTGATTAGAACGCAAAGCCTTGACTAGCACAACTGCTTGTAATTTGCTTTGTGCTTCTTGAGAGAAATACACTTGATTGACCCCTTTACTCTTTGCTTTATCTTCTTTTATACAAAAGCCCATTGTGATGCCCTGCTCAGTAGGTTTACTCCTACGGGTCTTGGCATGGCTGGGCTTTCATTACAGTCGTTCTGGAATTGCAGGTGTGTCTCAGTTTATGATGGGGTTTATATTCCAGTAAACCCATCATGGTTGAGGAGATCATGAGTTGAACATGTATTAATACGTCTAACAGCTGCACTCAGTAGGGTGCTGATTGCTGACTCTCTTGATCACATAGCTGGGAGCTGTGGGCACACTGGCCCTGCTCAACATCAGAACACAGTTGGCCAGCGCCATGTGCTGCTAACCTAGGAGAAGAGACCCTTTGGAAAATGTGGCATCTACTCAATGGATTCTGCTTTGAAACAAGTTAAATCGAATCGTCACGCATCAAGGACTGTCTCTCCTAGTTGTGTAAATCTCATGGGTCATTTCAGATATTGAGATGGGTTAAGATTCCTTCTTAATTCCTTCTCAATTCCTTGTCTTCATCTTTTTTTAATATTTATTTATTATGTATACAACATTCTGCCTCCATGTATGCCTGCAGGCCAGAAGAGGGCACCAGATCTCATTACAGATGGTTGTGAGCCACTATGTGGTTGCTGGGAATTGAACTCAGGTCCTCTGGAAGAACAGTCAATGCTCTTAACCACTGAGCCATCTCTCCAGCCCCCTCATCTTCATCTTATATTCTTAAGGGACATTCCTTGGTGTCTTTACCTGTTTTTCTTTTCCCTCTTACAGAGACTGCCTGTTTTCATCTTGGAGAAGATTTCCTTTAGCTACCTGATAGTTCTCCCTCCAAATCTTTTAACTATTCAGGAGTAGCTGGCAGATCATGGTTATTGTGACAAAGAATTATGTTTTGGGTGTAGAGAGTCCCTAAATGAAGACAGATTGTGTTGGGGCGAAATTTAATTTTTACTGTGTACACTTCAATATGCAATGGTAGCTGTGAACTCAATTACAAGGAAGCTGTGCTATGAAGGGTTAAAAAACTTGAGTGATGCTACAATGTAACTGTCCTGAAAGGAACGAAAATATTCTAAAGAGACTCATGTCTTCCCTTTGGCTATTGAAGAAATGGGCCCCCAAGTAATTGGGGTTTCCCTAGAAGTATCTAGGTGGGAGAAGCAAAAGATGGAGACGTGGGATAGCCAGAGGAAGAACTTAAAGAGATTTCACTCCATTCAAACAACTCATCAGACCTCTGCAGAAGACTCTAGAGCTGAGGCAATAGGTCAGCAATGGGTAGGATCACACCTTGACCAGGACTGCTTACTTACACAGAACTTTTTCTCCTATTTACACCTGAATTTCATGTCTGGACCCCAAAGATGAACTTGGAGCATTACTTGAATTCCTTTTCCCTCTTCCCAATGTGGCCACAATGAATAAATCTCATTCATTTGCTTTTCACTCTTGTCTTCTGAGGACAGGGGAATGAGTTAGCACCTTAAGGTTCTCCTGGGGCTCCACCCTGACCTGACCCTAACAACTCTGGTAGTAGTTTTTCTCTGACCCCGACAGATCCAGTAATAAGCACTTGGGAGCAGAATGAGGTTTAAACTAATTCTATCAGGCTGAAAAGCTGCCTTGCATTCTCCAGTGTATGTTGGACTCCGAGTATCATGACCTCTCAACTCCAGCAATCAGTAACTAAGTTTCTTCCAGTCTATGGCTTGTATTTACTTCCCTAGCCCATCTCTAAAGTACATCAAGTCAAATGCATCTCTCATGGTAATGTAAATTTACCGATGTCCCTCTGGCCTGGAAAGAGCCTTCATTTGCCAGGCCCTCCATCCTCCAGCACCCTTACTGGCGGTTGGGTTTTCTCTCATTCTCCTCTTTTTGAGGCCTATCAACTCTCTTCCAAGGCTTGAATTGCCTACGAGGCCCAGGCCAGCAGCTAGAAGATCACTGTTCTGCATCCCAGAGTCCAGTAATCCCAACCTTCTTTCTTTCTTCTTGAGGAGTGATTTGCTTCCTACAGTTCCTGCCTCTGTGACACACCTATATTGTCCCCTAGCTTCTCTCAATCCTCCATCCTTTTAACCATCCTTTCTGCTAAATTCCGTCTGCTAGAATGACTGATAATCCCTGTTCATGACAGGATCTTGGCTGGCATAGCGACTGAAATCAGGAGTTGAAATTCTCTCGACCTCCGGCCCGCACACAGCTTTGCTATTGAAGGCATCGGAAGTATTTGCCACTTCCTGCTCATCCAAGTTCACCCAGCACGATGTCATCACAGCGGAGGGCTCACGAGCTGTTTGTTTTTCAGAGTGACCGCATACTCAAGAGCTCTGCCTTGAATAGGAGAATTGACGCAGCCCTGAGCCCACACTTTGAAGGTATGCTCTCGGGCCCGGCAGGTAAAAAGCAAACCGCCTCTGGCCGTGCTTGTCAATCAGAAGAGAGACACCTGCATTTGGGAGGCTGGCTACTTCATGCTAAATGCTGAGAACAGCAAATTTGCCTCAGTAAAGATAGCACATCCAATTAGACATTAATAGGAGAGTCTCCATCTGATTACTCTTCTGGGAGTCCACAAGCATTCTCAGCCATGAATTTCTACCTCTCTACAGGGCAAACGGGCGAGAAAAATGTGGATACCAAATGTTACCATGATCCAAATCTTCTAAGCATTTGAGGTGCTTTGGGGGAAGAAAAAAGAACATAAAAGACTCATCCGCGTGGCTCTGTGGTATGCTAGAAGAAACCTCATCATTGTCAATATGCTTTTCTAGAATTGGCCTAGAGACAGTATTAAAATTATAATTCAAACCTTCTTATAGTGGGATTGATGGAATAATGGAAAGTTCTTCCTTTTTCCATTTTTTTTTCAATTTCCAACTCTATCCAATAAACTTTTGCTTGCTTTGCAATTTGAACCAAATCCTTTTATACAGACATCTTTCCTACTTGATAGTTACTCAATAATTCTTTCTTAGGTATTTCCCAAAGCCAACCCCAAGTGACCTACTGGTGATTCTACTGAGGCCAGTATGGCTTCATCACTTTCTAGTCACGTGTTCTGAACCCGCCAAATCAGTTTCTTCAAATATAAAACTAAATAAACAATGTTACTGTGGAAATTAAATGCATTTGAGATACAAAACAGGCTGGAAAGATGGCTCAGTGGTTAAGAGCACTTGCTACTCTTTCAGAGGAGTTCAAGTTCCTAGCACCCACACCAGGCAATGTACCCTTTCCTGTAATTCCAGCTCCAGTGGATCCAATGCCTTCTTCTGTTGCCTAGGATACCAACACACAGGGGCCATATACTCCTACATACACATAAATAAATATAAAACTGAGCATTTTTAAAGAGATAGAAAACAACTATGACAGAGCCCAGCACATAAAAAGAATTCAATAAATAGTGGCCATAGTGATAATAACTAACCAGCAAAACACAGCCTCCAGTAGCATCCATTGAGTGGGTAGTGGGCCAGACACTGTACTGAGCATGACAGTAGATTATATCCCTTCTCACGAGACAGATGCTACTAACAGGAGTGAGGCTCTAATTACAACTCCTTTAATTACACACATTCCCAGCCGTGCACCAGGAGAATGGCAAGTGTGGACAGCTATGAATAATTATGAGCTCATTAGTTACTCATTCCTGCAGTATTTTCAGACCTTCTTACCCAGACAACAACAGCACAGACTACATCTTAACACCACGATTCCCATGTCTTCCTGAAACTGCACAAAGCTTTAGACCCCTCATGGGCACCCTAATATAGCTTTTAATTTTTCCCCCCATTGGAACAGGAACTGACTTCCGGTTTGACCCAGGTGGCAATGACACTCCCATGTGATCAAATTACAGTCCTGATGCTCTTACCTTCCCTCACCAGGGTTTCAGTCTCCAGTTTATAAAAACAGTAGAAAGAGAACAGAAGGAGGAAAATACGAAGGAAGGGGATAAGGGGAAAAGTGCAAAACTCCCCTCGGAACGTGCTCTGCAGCAGGTAGAGGCCCTTTGCAATTTTAAAGGAAGATGTTTTTGTTGGTTTTTTTATTATTATTATTTATTTATGTTTTTGTTTTGTTTTTCGAGACAGGGTTTCTCTGTAGCTTTGGAGCCTGTCCTGGAACTAGGTTTTGCAGACCAAACTGGCCTGGAACTCACGGCGATCCGCCTGCCTCTGCCTCCCGAGCGCTGGGATTAAAGGTGTGCGCCACCACTGCCCGGCATGTTTTTTTTGTTTTTTCGAGACAGGGTTTCTCTGTAGCTTTGGAGCCTGTCCTGGAACTAACTCTTGTAGTTTTAGAAGGCTGGCCTAAAACTCACAGAGATCCGCCTGCCTCTGCCTCCCGAGTTAAAGGCGTGCACCACCACCGCCCTGCAAGGAAGATGTTTTTGATAAAACAATCCTTGCCTCTGTTCTTCTGACTACAATTAGATCCAAGAAGCCAATATAATCAGGATGGGCTGAAATGATAGCTTGATAAAAAGAATGAGATAAACTTCTGGTCTTGGCTCCTATAAATTGCCCAAAGCCCTTGACACTATATTTATTTAGCTCTTTGAATTCAAGTTCGCACCATAAATACAGCAACTGTGAGGAGCCAGATATACTCTGTGAGCAAGCTGCTAAGGCATATAGTCATACATCAACGTCAGCCACGCTTACTTCTCCGCGTCATTCCCTCTCAGGGACAATTCTAAATCCTTTATGAACAGTTAGCTACTAAATGTAAACATTTTGATTTTCATAAAAGAGAACCTGTATAAACAAGGCTAATGGGCATAAATGCCTCCTAGTCTCCCCTTGGGGATTTTTGTGTGTTTCCATCGTTAGTAGTAGCAAAAGTCATTCATTCCAGAATGGACCAGCTCTCCTGAATATATACTCATACCTTCAGAAAATGTCTAGTCACCATGAACTAACATCTGTACTTATCTGTGGGGATAAAATAGAAAGCCCCTGACTTCAAGAAATATATAGTCTAAGAGGAAAACGACATGAGCCTAGTGAGCCCTGAGCTATGGGCAGCAGTAGCTGGTGAAGAGGCACTCTGGCTGTATAGCCACTGAGTGATCAAAGTGTCCTGGTGACACGGATGGAGACTAGAGATTTAGCGTTAGCCCTGCAGTCATCAAATCCTCCCTAAAGACCAACACACACGCAAGAAAGAAGCCAGTAAAGAAGAGGGAGAACACAGTCAGTGATTAAATGCAGACACTACAAGCAAGTTTGATCGTGGCTCAAGAAAAATCTCAGAACCGTGGGATTATGGCTCTACAGTCCTCTCCATAACCATGAATTCTTTCTGGCCTGTGGAAAAGGCCTAGCCAGAAAAGCAAGGTCTGACTAGAGTAGAAATGCTTGCATGGATTTGCCAGATAAGAAGCAAGCTGATTTGCATGAAGACAGGGGAACCTGCTTCTGGGGCAGCAGCAGGAAGAGGCCCTTGCAGAAGGGAAGGTCCATCCAGGCAGAAATACTCACCGGGGACTCTTCAAGGATCCAAGGATGAAAGGTGCATTCCTTAGGATTGCACAGGCTTAGCCCAAGTGCCTGGAAGCTCCGTCCTAACATACTTCCCCATCTCAGCTCCCTGTCCCCAGAGCAGCCCCGTACAGGACCATCCTCTGCGACTCTGAAGTTCCCGAATGTCACAGCAGTGTTCTCATGTCCTCCTCCTCCTCCTCCTGTTTCAACTTCCAACCTAAGTACATTCTTGGCTAGGCTAGGGCTGTGCACATGTCCATTTTCACAACCACAGTGAGCCAAGCATTCAGCCTCTTACTTAGCTGCTTCTTTGGCACAGCTCCCCAGCACATTTATCATCAACCTACTCACCACTCTCCTGGACCATTTACTTCCCTGTCACATGGATCTTGTCAATGTACCAACTCAATCTCAATCGCTTGAGGGCCAACAAATGAGTTTATGAGTTTGGCTGACATTTGCTGGGCACTTTCTAATTGCCAGGCATGAGCCAAGCTCTTACAAGATTTTCTTATTTCAATTATCTCAAAAATATAGAAGAAAGGAGATGTATTTCCCAGTTTTATTAATTAAAAAAATATATAAACTGAGAAATTGGCAAAACCCAAAGTCCTGTGGAAAATTCAAAGCCAGAGACCACGTTGTGGGCTTCCTTATGGCAACGAGAAATCAAACTTTAATTCTAACACTAAACTGAGAATGAGGTTGGACATGCCAGTTGCACAGCTTTGTATTTTTCTACCTAATCATAACGCCACTCTCTGGTTTTGTTGTTGTTTGGTTTGGTTGTGTGAGTGTGTTTCTTTAAAATAAAGACATGGTGTGCTGGAGAGACAGCTGAGTGGGTAAAGTACTTGCTTTGCAAGCGCGAAGAGCCGGGTTCAGTCCCCTAAGCCCATGTAATAATGCCAAATATGAAGGCATACCATCATAATCTGAATTCAGGAGAAATGGAAACAGGAGGATCCAGGGTTCGCTGGCCAGCCTGCCTAGGATCATTGGTGAGCTCCAGGCCAATGAAAGACCTGTAAAAGAGGTAGACGGTGGATCTAAAGATGACAGTCAAGCTTGTCCTCTAGCCTCCATGTGCACACGTGCATGTGCACATGCGTGTACACATATATAGGCATAAAAGTTAAGACATTTGGTTATTGCATGATCTTACTTAAAGCCATTTTAATTAGAACAGGCTGCAGTCTCTGCTTGTTTTTCTAAACTCGGTGTACAGATAAACAGGGCAGTCACTACACTTTTCAGAAACATTTATAATGAAAGGTTTGGAGTCTACCGTCACAATTATCCTTGGAGGCAGCCTTGGGCGTTCCTTTGGATTCTTTTTTGTTTTCAGGCCCGCATCTAGTCTCTCTTCTTTCAAGGTACTCTAATCTTCCTGCACTCAGTTCCCACTCTGCCATGTTGAGTCCAGGGTACATGGTCTCACCTTGGCACTGACGTGGTTCTAAAGGGGAACCTTCATCTACCTTCTCCCTGGAATGGCAAGGGGTGAATATATGATCCCACCAGTCATTCAAATAGAAACGCAGGGAACTTCATGACATACAATCCTAAGAATGATCTCAGATGAGATCTTACGGTGCTCGGAAGAACCTGGTAGCCGCAGTTCTGGGCCAGTGGGAATCACGATTTATAACTCTGAACAGGCTGCAGCCTTTAAGTCCAGCAGTCAATGGAGGGTGAGTTCATCTTGATGGTAGATGCACTGGAGATGCCCTGACTCCCACCATTTTCCAGGCATGTGTTCTTGACTCTCATCAATGTGATAAATATTCTCATGTATGCACAACGTCTGTTTATTCTCTTATCCCCCTTTTAATTCATCTCCTTCCCCTTCCTTTCCTTTTTCCATTTCTCTTCTTGACTCTCCTGTACTCTTGAAATAGGTGATGACCAACATAAGGTGCTAAAAGGCAAATAAGTTTAGGGCCCTTAACTTCTTGTTCAATGGAAATATAACATGTGTTCTCCCTGTCTCCATCCTTGTATAGTCTCAACAGCTTTGTCTTGAAATGCCAGATGAGGCCACAAGGAGAGGATGTTTACATAGTAGAAGGGTCTTATGACTAAAGAAATCTAAAAGCATTAGGATCAAGATGGTCACACAGAATACAAGCAAAAACAAAAGGGAATTGTTACTGAAGAAGAACTTTTCCAAGTCGCCAAGCCTTGCTTTTACTTAAAAACTACTGAATTTGAAGAGTACATAGCTGACAATTATACTATTGGCTTCTTAGTGGTTCTGATATTCAGGTTGCTATAACAACTGCAGGTAACTTCATAGAAACTGGAAGATTGTTTCTGCTGGAAGCACTGACTCTACTATGGGGCTTGCAGATGTCTACTGGATGACGACAGTGGCATGGAAGGGTCGGGGTCTCTATCTTCATGTGGTATTTGTTTCCTTTGTTGCTATAATGCATGAGTTTCACTTTGTCCAGCACGGCATGTAAGACCACTTGGGAAATGTTTGGTGTAAGATGCCAATGGAAAGTGAGCTTGGCCTATTGCCTACAGGAGCTGGTATGTTTCTGCTACCATATTCCATGCTTTCTCAGCATGGCAAGCACCCAGAGTCCTTCAGTCACACCAGCGGATACCAGTGACAGGATGGGTCCAACTTCTGTTGACAGAAGCAGTGAAATTCTTTTAACAAGACTGACAATGCCAACAGCAGGGAGAACTCATCAGTCGCTGGATCCAGCAACTCCTTATCAGCCCACCAAATACAAAATCAGAACACTTGAATGTTAAGAAAAGTACCTATTGAAACCAGGTCCATGATCAACAAATAATTACCAAATTTCTTTACAATTGAACAAAAGCCTGCTGCCCACTCTGCTGAGCACAGCAGCTCCCTCCTCATCCCTGCCTCCTCCCTTTTCATAGTAACTTTGTGGTTTAAATCAATAAGCCTATATAATAACTACTCTGACTTGCGTTTACATGCCCAATATTCTCGGTCAGAAAATACTTTTCTCATTTACCCATCTGAACAACGAATCTTTGGAATTGCTCTCAAATTCAGCTTCCAAATCACACATGAAAACCAGTCTCATGAAAATAACACCATTTATACCTGAATGGCTTTCACTCAAGTCAATCATCTACCACAGTTGGCGTCAAGACACTTCCAAATACCTGGATGCTCGCCAGGGAACTGAGGTCAGAAAGTTTAAGAAGAATTCCGACTTCTTTCTCTTCATGCCTGTGGGACCTTAGTCCAGTCAACCATTTGCCAGCTCTCCATTATTAAAAGTCATAAAGTGGGGTCTCTTATAGAACAGGTGTCCCATAGTGGGAGCTCAGATGTCATCCAATCATGACACGGCTGTATAGCGTGCTCTCCCTGAGGTGTGTCTGAGAGAGGAATTCTGGCATGTGCATGAGCACCAGTGGCAGTGCCAAATTAAGCATAGTTCTTTCCAGAACAAGACCACACATCATCTGGAATCTATGCTTTGGCATTTCAGCCTTGAAGATGGTAGTAGCCCAAAGCGGCTGCTTAGTCATCCTCTGCTCAACCTCACGCACGATCAGTGTCTTTCTTCTCCTAACTCTGCCTCATTAGCCAGAACCAAGATCTTATAGTACTTCTTGAGGACTAACTTTGGCCTGTACTCTCCCATCCCAAGATGGTTGCTCTGTTAAATGCTCATTGAGTCTTGCCTGGCAGTATAATTCCTCCCCAGTCCCTACACAGCCAAGTGAGGACCTACTAAAGGGAACACATCTGAATACACAAATGGATGAATGAGTGGTCTTTCCAGCTTCCCTGGACATTCTGCTTCCATCATCTGAACATGGTTGCCACTTGATTTTTAACTTCTGTCAACACTATCCAGTTGTGGTTTTAACTCCTGTTTCTCTGCGAGGTGTCTAGCGTGAATGTCATTTCATCTTCTATAATCAAGAACTCTTCAAAGCTGTTTTAAGAGCTCCATTTTCCGGGCCGCTTTATGTACCCTCAATAAAAGGGGAAGAGGTGGATTCAGCACGGTAATGGTCAGGAGATTTATTTTCCTGTGTATGATTTCTAGAGGTTTTGTCTTTCTATTTAAAGAGAAGACTAAGGAGGATAAAGAGACAAAAATGAGAAGGAAGAAGAGAAGGAGACAATGGAGGAAAAGGGATCAGTTGTATCAATACAAACCAAATTTTGTCTGATAAACACAAATTTTATACCTTGAAGAAAAAAAATACTTTCTGGGGGGTTTTCATGCGTGTCCTTTCTGTATAAGGAAAGAATTCAAAAAACTGTAGATGGAAATCAAGCCAGCATAGTAAGTATTAGTTGGGAACAACTATGGATTTACCCATTTATTCAGGTATGCATTAAGAAATCAGCCTTGCTGGGTGGTGGTGGCACACACCTTCAATTCCAGCACTTGGGAAGTAGAGGTAGGAGGATCTCTGTGAGTTAGAGGTCAGCCTGGTCTACAAAGTGAGTTCCAGGACAGCCAGGGCTACACAGAGAAACCCTGTCTTGTAAAACCAAGAAAAAAGAAAAAGAAATCGGCCTCTAAGAGATGCCAGCCTGTGTGAGCTGTGGATACAGAAAGACCAGTCCTTCCTTTCTGAGACTATTTGCTGTACAGGACAGTATATAATGTATCCACTAGTCACTTAAGGTCTGTGTGGAGAGAAAAGAAAGAAAGGGAAAGTTCAGGAGAATAATGATGGAAGGACACGGAGAGCCTCCTGATGCTCCTGAGACATGTCCTGGGTGTGAAAGGTGCAGGGTCTCTCCTCAAAACCAAATGTGGAAGCAGAGACAACGAATGTATAAATATGTGCAGACGCCATAAAATGAAAGCTTAATTGGCCAACAAATCAATAGGGCAATTTCAGACAGTGTAAGTGTCGCGAGGAAAATGAAACAGGGCCATGAACAAGAGAGTAACCATGGGGAAATAGGCGGCTGCTTCACTTCGGCAACCAAGCAAGAGCTCTGAGTGGAGATGACAGATAAACAAGTTTAATATTTAAACAAGCAAAAATGCATAAGCGACCAAGCACATCATGCATGTGTTGGGAGTGGATAAACAAACCACAATGAGGCTGGGAACATCATGAAAAGGCAGGCTGCCACACCAAGAATTGTAGGAATTATCTTAAAAGGGACAGATAACCACTGCTGAGTTCAGAGCCACGGAGCAGATGGAAGTGTGTGACTTCTATCTTAGCTATCTTCCCTCCTGGGGAAATTATTGGGTTTAAAGATTCTTCTCAAATTCTTCTTCATTTGATAGACTTACGAAAGGCAATGATGTAAACTGAATCTGGTGCCTATCAACAAACTGCAATGCATATCTGATTTCATTCCTGGCCAATATTCTGAAACCAAACCAAATTAAAAAATAATAATAATCACTAAGTAGTATGCAGTACCAGTATGCAGGGAAAATGACTCACAAAACATAGCTTCACAAAGACCTACATATCAAGTATGGTGTAAGAACCAACCCCACCCATACCATGTTATGCAGAATGTGGAAGAAAGAACCTTGTAGGTCAAGAAACAGAAATTCTTCCTCAGAGAGGAGAAATGGGTGCCCTAGAATGGACCTCCAAGTGGACTGTGGGCTGGCATCTTCCTGTTATGTCTCTAGCAGAGCATAGGCCTCAGGAACTGCCAGGCTCTTTCACATAAAGGTCATCTTATTCCAGTGAAAACATCATTATGTTTTATAACATAAGGTTTAACAGACAGTAGGGGAACCCTAACTAGAAATTGTGTACCACGTGTTTCAAAAAGTTAAAGGATTTAGAAAACTCTCACTATAGAGAACTGAGAGATGTTTTAGGATATAAGTGTAGTTAGCCTGATTTAAACAACATGTAAGATAAGCTTTCACACATGTGACACATGGCTAATATGTACAACGTTTATGGTTTTTTAGTATCAGTTTGAATTAATGAGTCAGTGAATTAGCAAAGTGAGTAGTTCCACATCAGACATTTAGAATCTGAGTGTGCCTGTGAATCTGGGTGAGAAACAGATTGAGAACCATAGGGCTTTACCACCATCTTCACCGGGCATCACCTTATTGATGGAGAAACAGCCTCTTGCATAATGAAAATCGCAAATCGGTTGTCTATCCTAGGTATTTAGCTCACTTTCAGTTTTTAAATGATTATTAACGCCCTAGAAAGCTCACTCTGTATCATAATGTCATGAGTATCTTTCACTTTTGAGACTTTTCCTTCTTAGGTATAATCATGAGTCAGAAGATTATACCAGGAGCCAGAGAGTAGGAATTTCCTCCTCCTCCTCTTCTCCTTCTCCTCCTCCTCCTCCATCTGCTTTTCCTCCTCCATCTCCTTCTCCTCCTCCATCTCCTTCTCCTCCACTTTTGCACCCCATTCTTCTCCCTCCTCTTGAGTACTCTTACCTTGTAAAGTAGCCATATAAAGACACTCCACAGGTTGGATTTGGCCCTTGGACCACAGTTTGAGGACCTGAGTTAGAGTCTCAGCATTTATGAGCCAACACATATGATCATTTTCACACCCACCAACATGCTCTTCTTTGGCAATATATGTTTATCTGTCATCCTATAATGACTATTATTTTTAGTTTTGTTTTAAGTCATTTTAATTGTGATAATGACAAATATACATTCACATATATATGCACAATTGTCAATCAGGTATACTAACATATACATGTGTGCAAATCTACTTCCTTTAAAAACATGGAGATAATAAAAATAAACACAAAAAAAGCCCTAAAGTATACTAAGCCAAATGTTGACTGATAGTCTTTCCCTCAGTCATGTTGATTCTAGCTCCCCACATAATCCTGGCCAAGTGTGAAACTATTGCATTGCACCTTCAGAGCATCTTCCTAGACTCTCCCTTCAATCCTTCCCTAGTTACTTGCATCCACATACCATGTTACCAAACAACAGTGTCTGAATACTGTTGGGTTAAGAGTGCCCAAGGCAACCTTTAGTCTCAGGAATTCACTAAGGGGACTCTGAAGACAGTGAAGCTGTGGAAGCGCTAGCTAAACACTGTGGCAATAAAAGAATGGACCTCTGAATCAGTAAAGAGAAAGAGTACAGACAGCAAAGTCCTAGGGACACCAAATTCAAGGTTCTCAACATCCACTGTCAACAGCATCCTATGAGGGTGCCTTTAATACACCAGTGAGGACAGTAATCCTAATTTTTGACTCTAAATTTTTATTTTGACGCATTTCCATCAACAAAGAAGATGATGAAATGAAGGATCAAATGAACAGGGAATTTTTACATTTGCCAGTGTTAAACTTGATCTCTTTTGCTACTTTCAATATTTCCTCGATAGCTCAACTGCTATAACTTTGAAAAGGGGGAAAGGGAAAAAAAAAGACAATATTTTTCCTGCCCTTCATAAGCAGTGGTTTAGCTCCATCTAGTGTAACTGGGCCGCCAATCATTCCCATGGCAACTGCCACTCTGAGCTACACTCACGCATCCCTAAAGGAACCTTCCTTTCATTTACAAATGTGCTTTTCCAGGCTTCGTTTTCTTGCATCACTTGCATTTGTACAGCTTCTACAGGGTACAAGAGAATGCCAAAAGGCAAAAGGAAAATTGGTGAGGAAGAGGAATTAGCACACCGCCACTTCCTAACTTCATGAATCAGAAAAAAAAAAACATACAAAGGTGTGGGTTGGGGGGGGACTCATTTTAAAAATGCTCTCCCTAAAACAATTGTGCTAAACTCATTATCTATGGAAAGAGCTAAAAACACCAAAATGCTTGGCTTGAGTAAACACGAATTGTGTATTATTTATTTATTTTTATTTTTTTATTTATTTTTGTTTTTTCTCCATGATATTTATTGAGCTCTACATTTTTCTCTGCTCCCCTCCCTGCCTCTCCCCTCCCTCCTTCAACCCTCCCCCAAGGTCGAATTGTGTATTTTTAAGAGTCTGTCCTTTCACATATAATCAGAAGCCACCAGGGTCTCATCCATCTTAAGAACAAAAGTTGATGATGGATTTGGCACCAGAATGAATGGCTTTGCATAAACAGTATTGAATTAAAGGTGACCTGAAAATATGGCCGCCTAGATTCTAGTATCAACGCACTTCTTTCTTTCACAAAATATAAATAAATAAACAAAAATGATTAAAAAAAACTTCTTTAAGGTATCACTATTGCATTCAGTTTTAGTTTTGATCCCTGCATCATGGGGCAAGCAACACTTGACTTTCACTCTGTCCTTACTGACACTCCCTGTGCCAGGGCCTGATACGGAAGGTAGGGTCCTTATGCTATAAGCAAAAGAGAAAAAAAATCTTGCCCAATAACAGTCAAAACCAATCTCTTGAAGTTTTGGGACCTTACCATGTCTTGGAAATGTAATCATGTCTCAAGATAAGAGACAATAGAAAGCCTTTTGACCAAAAGTGAACAATTCCGATAATTTGCTGTGAGAATGAAGGCCCTGCTTTGATAATTTTCATGAACCTGCCATGTTTCTTTAAAGGTTTTCAAGCCTGGGAGGGATAAGAGAAACTTACTGGACACTCATAGACCATTAATCAGAAATAACTGTCTCTTTTTCCATTTCTTATCCCTCTCTTTTACACACACATACACTCAAAACCATCTTGATCATTTTAAATATTTTTATGAGATTAGTATATAAGATATATATTTAAGTATGTAAGATGTATATTTAGGTATCTGCCAAAAGATATTGAAGGAGACATGTCGCTGAAAGGGCTTTTTGAGGAGGCAGGAAGAATGGGTCAAGGAAATTCTTGACAACAGGGGCATTTAAGTGGTGTATTTAAGAATCTGGATACAAAATAGCTGGCAAGATGGCTCAGTGTAGAGGGGTGCTTGCTGCTAAACCCGACAACCTAAATTTGATCCCCAGAATGCAAATGGTAGAGAGAACCAACTCCCACAAGTTGTCCTCTGGATCTCCATGCATGTGCCATGGCATACACAAGAAGAGACATTGTTCTTAGAGAATCTAGGGTTAGAAGATGGACCAAGTAAAAGGAATAAATTGAACAATGAAAAGCCAAGAAAAATGAGATACACTCACTGAGCAGAAGAGAGCAGGATTTGTAACTTGTATTAGGACAGAACAAGGAGGCTCTCAGAAGGCAGAAGAGAAGACTTCACTAGCAATCTCTGAAGAGGGTTTGAGCAAGAAGAGTCTAGGGCTAGGCCAGCATGTAAACTCAAGTGGACAGGTACAGTGCTGAGAACGTAAGGAATAGCAGTGTTGGCCCCAGGCTTTGGATTCTGGAAACCCCAATATTGCCAGTCCTTACAATTTTCCAAAAATTATAAAATTACACCTAATTATATCAAAATTTTAGGTGAAATAACAGCCTTTATATAATGAGAAACAAAACTGCCTACAGGCTCAGAGTGTCCTTGGGACTCAAATTTTTATCTCCATAAAAACCTCTGTGGTGTACAAATGACATCATAACCATGTTATTGTTAATACAGCTGATGTCTCTATCTCAGGACCCGACTTAGCTTCTTCTGCATTGCTGCTGCCAAAATTCCTGACAGGAACAACTTGACACAGGAGAGAATTTGGCTCATGGTTTCAGTCCATCGTGGCAGGGAAAGACTGGAAGAGATTGTAAGGGCCACTGTAGCTGGGCATGTCATATAAGAGCCTAGAATCATGACCCACTAAGCAGAGAGAACCGAACCAAACTTAAGACCAGGCTATAAGCTTTGAAGGCCAAAGGTTCTTCCTGCTAGGACCTGCCTCCTCAAGAATTCACAGTATCCCAAACAGCGCCACCAGCTGGGTATTTAAAACATAAGCCCAGGAGGGGCACGATATTCCACCCATCACAGTAGCTTGTTTCTGCAATCACGAGATAAGCAGCTGTGTGGGTTCGCTGTCAAGGGTCTTATGGTTTGTCTATGTCCTAAGAATGCACTTGACGTCCTAGTCTTGATGATTCTCTTGATAACAGCCCAACGTTGGGTCATGCATTGCTGAGGGCAGACTCGTGTGACAATAAACAGCTGGAGTTCAGTGGCTTCAGACACTAGAAGTCCCCTTCTGTGCCTTGAGATTGGTCAGTTGGTTGGCTTTTCTAACATGTTTTAAACTCTCGACAAGGCTCTGCTTTCTCTGAATCATGGGTTCTTTTCCTTCAGCTGTAACAGTGAAGATGGAGAATGAAAGACGACATATCAGTTCTGTGACTCAGAACATCACTTTGACCCACATTCCATTGGTCATTACTACGCCCATGCATAACCTGACTTGCAAAAGAGATTGGGAAATGAATTCTCACAGCACACCCCAGAGCACCAGGAAGTGAGCTCATAAATGAACATCCAGTTTTTTGCTTCGCTTCCCAAGTCATGTTGTTTGCAATCCCACCCTGGCTCCTCAGCTCAGAATCAAATGTGAAGCTTCCATTCATGCTTAGCTATAAACAAGGTTAAATGGATGCCTTCGCTAAGTGGCCAAAGTGGTCATTGGACTCTACCTTTTCAGACTGTTATTCAGGGCTAGGAAAACATGTTTCTTTCTCAAGACGGTGAGAAGTTCCACCTGCAAAACTCCCAAACACAAACTTGGCAGTTCACTTCTCATCCATATTCCAGAAGCAGCTCTTTCTCTACTCCTCCAACAGCGTCAGTCATTCAGAGTGCACTCAGTATACTTGACTCCCATCTGTTGAAAGAATGAAAATCATGCCCCGAAAGCCATCAGCTTGTACCACACGCCAGGAAAACAGGCTCATCAAATACCTTCTTACGGTAATACCTTTGGTCTAAAGGGAAGTTAATTAAACAGATGTTTAGCACCATGACCCCATCAAAGTCTGAGCACTGGTGTTCTCATTTTCTTTCCTTTGGTGTATAATGAGTAGTCTCTCTGGCTCACCTCAGCCATCCCATCATCTTCCCATAATCCACCTCTCCATGAGTCCTGTCAGTGACACTCAGGACTAGCATTAAGGTCCCCAAGCTCTATTGTAAAGCTCTAGCGAAACACAAATAGGACTCACAATTCCACCAATCACACACCCTGGCCTATGTGCTATGGCTTACTGCTTTGATTTCAGAGACTGGTTTCTGAGAACCATAATAGAGATAAAAATTCAAACCCAATTTCCTATTGCAGTTCATAAAAACTAAAATTATATTTAATGGTATTTGGATGGCGTCCTCAGAAAAATTCTTAACTTTAGTACATACATATTCTTGCTCATAATGTTTTAAGTGCAGACTACAGGAATAGTGTGTCTTTGTCTGGTTTCTATTGCTGTAATAAAACACCATGACCAAAAGCCACTTAGGAACAGCATAGTGTCTGTGCGGAAGCTCAGGGCAGGAACTTAGAAACAAGAACTGAATGAAGCAGAGGTCATGGAACAAGACTGCTAACTGACTTTTCTTCATGGCTTGCTCAACCCACTTTCTCATACCACCAAACACCACCTGCCCAGGAGAGGCAATGCCCCCAGTGGGTGGCACTTTTCTTTATCAATTAGCAATCAAGAAAATGAGCTCACAGACTTCACCCACAGACAATCTGATGGAGGCGTTTTCTCAGTTGAGGTTTCTCTTCCCAGATAATTCTAGCTTGTGTCTAGCTGACAAAAAGCCAACCAGGACCCAGAGTGAGAAGGCTAGATGGTGTAGGAGGTGCTTCTTCATTTGTGTTGCTTTCATTGGTTAAATAAAGAAAACTGCCTTGGCCTTTTGATAGGAAAAAAATCAGGGAGGCGGAGTAAACAGGATAAAAGACTGGGAGAAAGAAAAGTGTAACAAACGCGTGATTCTCCTGGCCAAGATGGACGCTACTTAGACTCATGCCAATAAGCCACAGTCAAGTGGCGATACACATTAATAAAAATGGGTTAATCAAAATATAAGAGTTAGCCAATAAGAGGCTAAAACTAATGGACCAGGCAGTAATTAAATAAATACAGTTTCTATGTAATTATTCCGGGAGTTAAGCTAGCCGGACAAACAAAAGCCAAACAAAACAAAACAAGGGGCCCACACTCCTCTTTACTACAGCTAGAATACAAAGGTCTTGCAGGAAGCATCTCCTGAAATCACCAACTCACTTGATTTTTTACTTTATTATTTACGGTGTTTAGGTTTGTTGTATATGTAAAAGATTTATATTTTCTTCGAATTATGCTTCTAAAATTTTAGTAAAATTTTCAATTAACAATCTAAAATTGTTTTCTTTGTTGATATTATTATTACATGTGATTATTGCTCTAAGTAGAATGTACAGCTGATTCTAGCAGTTTTTCCTCATTACCTTGCTTTGGTTTATTTATTTCCCCATCATTTTAGGCTCAGCCTTTAATCATACAATGACTCAAAAATTGACTAGACAAAATGTCATTGAGCATTGTTTCCCTCAAAATGCTTAACTTCTAAATAATGGAAAATGTAATTTCATTAAGTCAATTCATTATAGAAGATAAATTCTCCCAAAATGTATTTAATCCTGAATAATTAAAACAAATATTTATAGTTTAAGACCCTTATGGAAGTTCATTTTATTTAACCAAAATTAACATTTCAAGCATTCAAATTTAAACTGTATTAATTGAAAATTATCACACTCTCACTTCTGTTTGATTCCATCGTAACCAATGCAAATGATCTAACTATTGCTTTTTTTTTCTTTTTAAATAATTTATTATTTGAGAATTACATGCAGTGTATTTATCATACTCTTCTCCATGCCCCCGTGCCTCCCAAATCTTCCTCTTCCCTACCCACCCAACTTCATGTTCTTTCTTTCAGAGAGAGAGAGGGGGGGGGGAGAAAAAAAAACTTCACTAAAACCATGGAGTCTGATTCATGGCTAACTACTCCTAAGCATGAGGCCTGCCCTGGACTGTGGTGGAAGTACCCAATGTCACTCCATTGAAGAAAATGATGGAGACATAAATGTATCTCAAATTAACTGACTTTTCTTAGTCAAGAGAGAGATGCTCTCAAAAGAAACTTTTGAACATTATCTGGCAAAATTCCAAAACACGCTAGAAAGCAAAACAATAAATGAGCACCTAGAACTGAAGCCATGATGAGAGAGGTGCACACGCTAGGGACCGATGACCCACATCCAAAAGGACCCTAAGACTCAGTAAGTATGTGAATTCATTCGTGGGGAACTTTCTAACGTTTCTCTGGAGGCTTGAATTACATACCAAAGTGTACATCAAAATGTGAATCTAAGGCATGTGTGGTGGCATATGCCTATAACCTCAGCAGTTGGACGGCAGGGGCAGGAGGGTCACCAGCTAGAGGCCAGCTTCGGCTACACAATAAGGTCCTGTGCCAGGAAAAAATGTCAGTGAGTGTGCTGGCTAGCTTTTTGTCACCTTGACACAAACTTGAGTTGCCTATATTTGAGGGACCCTCAGTTGAGAAATTGCCACCATTGGATTGACCTGTGTACAAATATGTGGGTCATTTTTTTTTGAGTCATAATTAATGTGGGAGGACTCAGCCCCCTGAGGGTGGTACTATCCTGGGCAGGTAGTTCTAAGTGGTATAAGCAAGCAAGATGAGTAAGCAGCATTCCAGTGTGGTCTGCTTCAGTTCCTGCCTCCAGTTTCCTGCCCTGACTTCTCTTCATGATGGTCTATAAATCATAAGCTGAAATAAACCCTTTCTTCACCAAGGTATTTTTTTGGTCATGGTATTTTATTGCAGCAATAGAAAGCCAACGAAGACAGAGAGGGAGGGAAAGAGGGGAGGAAGTAGAGGGAAGGCCTTAAGTCAGTGAAAGAGAGGGAAGGAAGGAGAGGAAAAGGTGTGAGGAAGGAGAGAAGAGTGGGGAGAGAAGAGGGAATAAGGCATGGGGGAGAGGAGAAAGGTGACTTTAATAAAGCCCTAGATGTTATTAGATGCTTCTGGTGACAAAGCAGATTATTGCTGTCCAGTGCCAAGGCACATCGTCTATGGGTAGTTTTATTAAGTGTTTGTAACAAGTCAAAAACGGGTTGAAACAAAGAAAATGGCCTCCCATTTACTATTGTTGGAAATTGTCATTGGCTGGCTTTACATGATCCAGAACATTTGAATGTATTGTATCAAAAAATGCAGGGACCATATGAAAAACTACACTAACACTTATCAATATGTTCATTGACGAAACCTCTGAGAATTCAATCGATATCCACGCAGTCTGTCAATGATATTTTATAGTTTGATAATAAACATCTTGGAAGAATTATTGGGATTCGAAGCACAGTGTATTTGATGGAAGCCTTACCATTATTTTAAGAGATTCAGGATGAGAAAATTCACTTATTTTATTCACAAAAAAGCCTTGACATTTGTTAATGGAAGTAATGAAAGACTGATTGCTTCCTCGGCTGCCAGTAAAGAAATCCTGTTAACACACTGTAAAGAAATGCTGGAAGAACATAATGGGGGAAGAAAGGAATATTCTCTTAGGAGCCTCCACCTTGTAAGGGTCTCATTACTAAATAGCAAGAAATTATTTTCTTTTTTCCCTTTTTAGTTGTTTTTGTGTGTATGTGTGCGGGGAAGGGTTGTTTTGTTTTTTGAGACAGGGTTTCTCTGTGTAGCCTTGGTTGTTCTAAAACTCGCTTTGTAGACAAGGCTGGACTTGAACTCAGAGATCTACCTGCCTACACCTCCGGAGTGCTGGGATTAATGGCGTGCGCCACCACTGCCAAGGGTAGCAAGAAATTCTAAAGGGATTTTTACCAGAAACTAAAATTATAAAAACTAAAAGATTAGTTAAAATATATATATATTACATGTATAGTGATGAAATCATACTCAAGTTCATTATCAACATTTTTAACATTTTATTTGGAAATTTTATACAAATTCAGTATTATTTTTTTTCACTTGGTACTTTTCTTAGACTTTTGTAATAATAAAGAAAATATGCATAATGAGTTTTCACTAAAGTTCATATAAGCCATTCCTCAAATCCCTTGAATTTACCCCAGTATGTCATATAAATATAATCACTTTCTATGTGTACATCGACAGGAAGAATCCTTGTACAAGCTGGACAGTGTCAAAAGTGTTAACTATCCAGAATATAAGCAGTACATTTTATGATACCTTCATTCAAAAACACTGAGAAAAAAAATCAGAAAACCTCTGAAATTACAGAAAGTTCAGTTTTACAAAATGTTTGAAAAACAAAGATTCTTACCATTTTTTTTTAAGTTAGTGCACAAAACTGAAGTTTGTCTAAACAAAGTTGTTCAAAAGGGACAAACATCAACCGGCCACCATAATCATATTATTAATCTGAAGCTACATCAGCTATTAAAAGTCCATTTATTACCACATATGCAAACTGAATTACTGCCTTTAAATAAATGGTTATATTGAGGAATGGGTCCGTTTGCCTGTTCTTCCATTCTGGTTTTGCCACCATCCCTTAAATATGACATGAGATGAACCAAAGGCAGCCAACCATCATGCTCCCTTCTGAGATCTCCCACAGAACCCAAACTCAAGCTCACTATTGTCTTAGGAAAAACGTAAGCATCCTAAGCACTCTTATATGGATGACATCAGACCTTGACACTCACAGTGAAAATGCATACCAGAAACTCTAGACACGGGCGCCAAGAACAAATGCTTCACAGCGACTCCCTACTTCATGTCTGAGCACATTCAGTACCTGACTATGCAGAACTTTTGTTTTGGAAGCATGAAGGTGACATGGTCACAATAATAGTGGTCAGCAGAAAATATTTTCCTGGGGAGGAGGAGAGGAAAAAGGAATAGAGTCACCTCCCATAAAGGACACATGAAAATACATGCCCTAAGGAAACCTAATACATTTAGCTTACATTAAAAATATTTGAAGAAGCCTCTCGATCACAAGGATTAATTGGAACATGAGATGTAAAATAGTAGTGGAGATCACAATTATTGATCTAGCTATTCCTTTGTTAGTACTTTGGTAATAATAGGAGATGCTGTAATATTTTATCTCCAGATCTCCTGAAACCATAATAAATAGGTACCTTGTAGAAAACATAACCTTATTGAAATGTCCCTTATATTCAATTGAAAGTAAAGTTAAAAACCTCAATCTAGCACCTTCTAAGACATCAAAATCATTTATAAAGTTCTATTCCAATTCTGAAGAAAATAAGTTGAATTCAAAACATTAAAGTCGTATAAATTGTATCTGACCTGAAATTATAGTAGTATTGAACATATTTAAAAAAATGTCTGCATCACGTATGAAATCTGAACTACTGACATAAATTTGAATTCATGTACCTTTTAAAAGCATTTAGGAAAGGTATTTGTTATAAAAAATATACTTTACATTCAAAATTGTGTGTTATCACAAAGTAGTTGTCAGTCTACAGGTAGACTGATTAAATGGCAACAAAAATTTTTATATTGCAACTAATATTTGAAATTACGTTAAAAAAATGTCACAAACACGGCAAACAACTATTCAATCTGCAGCAATTATTTGAAACAACTAGAGCCTCAATGAGTACTGATACACAGTATAATACAGACATGTAGCAACTATAAATACATTATGCTAACAACAATCCCTTTAAATTATTTTTGGCATGGAGCCAGAAGCTGTGTGGAGACTGGATGCAAAGAGTTGCTTATTTGTCCATTTCCAACACGAAGCACTCAGAATCTTCAAGTAGACGGCACAGTTAAAACGTGGGCTTGTTCATGTATTCTTCCATTGTCTGAAAGAGAACAGTGACTTAGAGCAATCTTCCCTTTAAACCATATGCGTTAACAGACTTTGATTTGTTTTTCATTCTGCTGACTTTTTCTTTTGCAATGTTGAAAAAAAATCAAAAGCATATATAGACATAACTCTTTGCATTCTACTGAAAGTGGCTACAAGTTTGAATATCATTTATCTACATGTCCACATGGCTGTACATACATCACTTTCAACCAAGAAAAGGGTAAGCTTGATTAGGAAGTGGATGTTTGGGAAGAGAGATGCTAAAGAAACAACTGTGGAGACACCACTGTTGATTTAAAGCTCCTGTCTAAATGGCCGTGAGGACCACATGTGGGCACATGTGTTTGAGAAGCCCCAAGTATACACATGAAACACATGCATTGTTTTCTATACTGTGTGGAACCTCTTCATCATACCTACAGCCCGGTCAGAAGGGATAACTATCTATGACTCTGAAAGGTTCCCGCCATGCCTTTGGAAGAGCATGTCTCTAAAACATCCAGACCCTCTTTCAGTTATCAAGTTTGCTGCTAAGCCCCAAAGTTTTAGTTTCCTGTCTTCATCTTTTCTTTTAAGTGTTTGATAAGACAGGTACAATTCCACACTGGTATTACAAACTCCCTCCTACTGAACAGATACACATTTATGAAAAACAATGACCCAGGTTACATCAGTAAGAGAGCTCATGGAGGGTGGGGGGTAGCAAGTTATCCTTAGGCAAAACTTTAAGCCATTGTGAGTCACTCCCAATTTGCTTAGTAATCGACATTTAATTATGCACCCCAACATTTGTGTGACCATTCAACATCTCAGGAAAACTGGCAGCATGGGCCAAAGAGATCAAGGATAGTAGCCAACAAGATTGTTCAGAGCCGCTCAGGATATTGCATAGTAGACATCCTGCATATCAGGTATTTACATCATAATTCATAAGAGTAGAAAAATTACAGTTAGGAAATAGTAACAGAATAATTTTATGGTTGGGGGTCACCACAACATGAGGAACTATATTGAAGGAAGGTTGAGAACCACTGGTCTAGAGGATACCCATATCAGAAATCAGGGTTTCTACTTGTGTTCCCTGTCTCTTTGGAATTTCAGTGTACCACTGCTGAAATGATTTATGATTAGTCACCCATACTTTCTCTAAAGCTTGCTATCCTTCTAACTGGGCACTGGTCCAAAGAGGCTCATAACCAAAGACATCTGGCCCAAATCCCCTCTTAAATATTCCATCATTACTTTTTAACTTGACTTGGGTATCAATACTGACCCACAGCCTATGTGAGTTTTATAGAGTTTATCCCCATTTAAAAAGATCCAAAGCAAATTAAGTCAAAAATTTATTTAAAGCGAGAGATGACAGCACATTATCAATACTAAAAAGATGGCAAAATAAAATCTAGAATAGCATATTCTATTTGCTTGATACTTTTACATTGCTATGGCTATATTGTCCTTGCAGTTAAAATGCCTTTCGAACTGACAGTATGGACACACTGCCCAACACTTTCTGCAGCCTTGAAGAAGCATGAGATGGTCCAGGACAGAAAGTGAATACCACTGGGCTCTGCTATCCACCCTATATTAGCATGAAACTCAGGGACTGCCCGACCTGCTCTCTCTGAGTCCTGCTATCATTCCAGGGACATAAAGAAATGATGTAAGAATTTGTTGCTTTCTTGAACTTGCACTAAAAAGGGTTGGAACCGACTTAAAACAGTCACAGTCTCAAATCTTTGTCTTCCCTTGCCTTCACAAGAGTAGGGTAGTATCTTTGAACCCAACTGGAGACTCTCACACCTTGGTAAGATGCATTCTGGACTTAATATGCATCCCCTTTCTACCACATTGTGGTTTTGGTTTAAGCTCTGAAGACTTAACAGTGTTAGGGTGCACCAGGCAGTTGTTCATACATTCTCATGGATGAGATGGCCTAAGGCTTGACTCCATTTGACCTTCCCTTCCTGACAGGCTATTGTCTATGAAGATCATTTTCTTAATGTGTGCCTCCATCTGGCAAACTTGAGAATTAGAAACTCTACTCCACAGTCAGACCTGTTCTTCAAGATTATATGACAGGAGGTTTGACCTAATGTGTGGCTACAGGATGTTTTGACCTAAGGTGTGGTTACTTGATGTTTTGGGTACTAAGAATGTAATTACTTTGTTAGTTCCTTGTATCATGGTAAAGAAGCCACTTGCTTGCCTTCCCCTTCCTCTTTGGATTGGGGTATATAAAGCCTATGAGAAAAAAAATATGAGGCAAAATTCATTATTTACTAGATGTCCTCCCGACTCTATCAGTTGTCTCTTGTCTATTTTTCTTAATCCTCACACTTCCCTCCAAACAGGGATGAAGAAGCCGGGCAGGATCCAGTAGTTGTCACCTGGGCATGGGATATGACAAATGGTGCCCAATGTGGGGCTCATGGCAGGTCAGGAAATAAAAGGGCATTCCTTCCCCTTTATGTAATGTGAACATTTTCTCCTACATATTCTGTACTTTGTGAAGCAGACCAGACATGCAAACTCAACAAGCTCTCCCAAATGTTCACGGATGTCACTGGAAGGGGTACTGGAGCCCACAAGGACACTAGTAACACTCTCGCATTTGACAGGCTCTGTTCATTCAACAAGGGCCATTTAAGGACAGCCGCAATCTTGCCTGATGGCTGGGGTACAGGGCTTAACACAGGGGATCTAACTCTACCAGTTCACATTGTCTTCTCAGCCATTAGGGACATGGGCCAACCAATTAGTGCTTTCCTGTGAAAGGGCTCACTTCTTGAAATGCCTGCTTCCAAGATTTAAGTGGAACTAGGAACACAAATCCACTGAAAGTTCTTAAAGCCTATTTCCTGCAGCCAGGGGACTTGGAAATAACTCAGGTGTGTCTTGGCCTCAATTCAGGAAGCTTTAGCTACCGAAGTACCAAAGACCCTGTGAAAGATCTGCCTCTCCTATAAGAAGTTTCTATCTTAAAGACAAAAAGTAGAGTCTTAGGAATAACCCCCACTTCCGACTCCCTGCTTCTCCACCCCAGCATATTTAATTTTACAAGTTATTTACAAGTACTGATTTCTTCCGTGCCTCATAAAAATCCCCTTTTGTGACATTTGGAAGGAGTCAAGTAAGACTCAATGAGGTTTAATGTCAAGGGGATAATACCTCTAGTAATGAATGCATTGACCTAACAGGCATCCAGAGCTGCTTGTGGGAACCCACCCTTGTCTTTCTTCATGTCCACTCACCTGAGGATGGAGTCCCTCCATGGGCAGGAGTAAGTAATCAGCTCAAAGTATTGCCAAGACAGTTGCTGGGAAATCATGCCTAATGTCTTATTAACTTAATCAGTCTCTTATTTCCAAATAGCAGGAAGAATGGCTTTAGTACCAATTTTAAAAGGGTACTTTACAATTCTTGAAATCCTCTTGACTCTTGACCTGCTGTTATGAAAACAGGAAGATGGAAAGACCCACTGAGGCCAGGTGTGGTACATGCCTGTCATCCCAGCACTTGGGAGGTAGAGGCAGAAGAATAGTGAATTTAAAGCCAGCCTGGGTTACACTGTAAGACTCTGCCCAAAACAAACACAGAGTGGAGAGTGGGAGCAACAGGGGGAAAAGAGAGGGAAGGAAGGAAGACCCGCTGATATTCTGGGAGACCGGAACAGAATCTAAGCACCCAGAAATATGCTTGGTTTAGGACTGCTCAGAACTACCTCATTTTAGAAGGCAAAGGTCAGTGAAACACAGTGTTCTTTTCCAGTGTTCTGGAAGGGGTTAATGTAGGTTATATATCATCCTACTAGGTCAGATTCAAATCTGGGATGTTTCTAAAAAGAAAACTCCCTGGATATTATATGAGGCAATGAGTCAGGAGCAGCACCAAGCACAGGTTTCAAGACCCATTTATACCCCAGCAAGCCAGCCATAAGTGCTCCTGATTCATTTACGCAAACAAGAGCACATAGACCTAGGGCCTTCCCAAGAGGCAGGGAATTTCAATTAAAATGACAAATGCCACCTTCGATAACATAGCTCTAATATTCCTAGCAAATGAAATAACTATGTACTGCTATGCCTCCTTCCCAGGGCAGAGCAGATATTTTAATGAAAGCCTTTTTATACATCTCATAAAATTACGTTTGCAAAGAATAGCTCCAAGCATTTGATACCCCTAAGAGGGTAAGATATTTTCAGACCCTGAAGCTCAGCCAGACAGGACTAAACTGCAAAGGTCCAAAGCTCTATTTCATATTTATTAACTACAAAAATGAGCAGGACATTTCACCTCCCGAGTCCCTGTTCACTCACAAGAAAACAGACTGAGGCCTGGTTGGAATTGCTGAACAAACTGAGCAAACTAATACGTGAGGATTATTTAAAGTAGAAGCTATGCCCAGCATAACATGCAGGTGTAGTAATCAGAGAGGTCGCTATATTATAATTAGTGCTGGAATCAACATCATCTTTCCCAGGAATAAAAATTATACTGACCTCCTGTAACATATCAGAGTCTTCAATGGCCTTGACTGCCGTTTTCTTGGATGTTTCCTGAATTTCTCCACCTATTATAAATTCATCAAGGATAAAATACGCCTTTTCAAAATTAAAGATAATATCCAGCTCACAGACCTGGTAAGGAGAAAAATATAAACGTTTTGATAAATTTGGAGTAGAATCAGGAAAGCGTCTGCCACTGTCTCCAACTTTCCCAGCATTGCCATTCAAGTGGTAGTCAAACATAAAACACCACATGGCATTTTAAGGACAGAAAGAGGGGAGAAGAGAATCCCAGACCTTTAGAAAACGTAAAACCAAATCCTATTAAAGCAGAGCATATCTTTAGAAAGTAAGATTTGGGGCTGGAGAGATGGCTCAGTGGTTAAGAGCATTGCCTGCTCTTCCAAAGGTCCTGAGTTCAATTCCCAGCAACCACATGGTAGCTCACAACCATCTGTAATGAGGTCTGGTGCCCTCTTCTGGCCTGCAGACATACACACAGACAGAATATTGTATACATAATAAATAAATAAAAAAAAAGAAAGTAAGGTTTGTAGTGGTTTGAAAGAGAAATGTCCCCCATAGGCTCAAGTATTTGAACACTTAGTCACCAGCTGGTGGTACCTGTGGAGGTTATGGATCCTTTCAGGGGTTCAGTCTTCGAGGGCTGAGACCCTCATCCCTCTTCTGGTCCATATACACTATCTCTGCTTCCTGTGTGAGACTGAGATGTGACCCACCATCTGCTAGCACACCCCCCTGTCATTATGGACCCCTCCTCTGGATCTGCAAGCCAAATAAACTCCCCTTAATGTGCTCCTTTTGGTCATAGTATTTGGTTGGTAAGTACTGATTGGTCTGGCAACAAAGCTCAGGGATAAAAGTACTTGCTTCCAAGTCCTGGACACCTTGAGTTTGATCACCAAGACCCACATGGTGGAAGGAGAGAACCTATTCCCACAAGCTGTACTCCCAACTCTAAACACATGCAATCCTCCACCAAAATAAAGGAATATATATAATTTCAGAAAATACTTTTTTTGAAGAAGTATTTATGGAGTGTTTGGGGCATATCAGTTTGCAGAATGGCAATGTGCCCACCACATGTGGCATTTCTTCTTAAATGGTGGCCTTCTTCAACACAGCGCCTTCACATTGCAATACACATTGTCTTCTAGACAAACTCACTGGCTCTCACAGCGACAGCTCCCTTCTCCCATTCATCTCCATCTACTGGGTCTGTCCTCCTGATGTGGTCACCAGTTCTTATTGGTTCTTACGTTTACATGGAACTTCTCATTCCTCCACTTCATAGCCGCTCTAGCCTGCAAATGGTGCAGCAAGCAAAACCAATCCCCATTTGCCCAATATTTTCACCCACTGACTACACATGTCTGTCTACTTGGGCATTCTTAGTTCTACATCACCACGTCCGAAATTGATCTCAAAAATATTCTTTTTTAAAAATGATTTATTTATTTTTATTTTATGTGTGTTGGTGTTTTGCCTGCATGTGTATCTGTGTGAGGGTAACAGATCTTGGAGTTAGAGACAGTTGTGAGCTGCCATGTAGATGATGGGAATTGAACCTGGGTCCTCTGGAAGAGCAGTCAGTGCTCTTAACTGTGCTCTCAAACATATTCTTTCTTCCTTTAGTCTCTATTTTGCTTAGTAGCTTCTTTCTTAGTATTTTATTTAAGTCATGTGAGAGCTCACTTATCCCCCCAACACACACACACACACACACACACTCACACACATTCTTCTTGTACTGGCAAGTTTTATGTGAACTAGACACAAGTTAGAGTTGTCAGAGAGAAAGGATCCTCAATTGCAGAAATACCTCCATATGATTAGGCTATAATCAAGCCAATCTGGTATTTCCTTAATTAGTGGTTGATTGGGAAGGACCCAGCCCATCCAGCCCATTGTGGGTGATGCCATTTCTTACAGAACTAAGAAAGCAGGCTGAGCAAACCATGAGGAACAAGCCAATAATCAGCACCCCTCCATGACTTCTGCATCAGCTCCTGCCTCCAGGTGCCTGCCTTGCTTCAGTTCCTGTCCTGGCTTCCATTGAGGATGAACTATGATGTGGAAGTATAAGCTGAATAAACCCTTTTCTCATCAAATTTCTTTGGTCGTGGTTTTCATCACAGCAATAGTAACCCTAATTAAGACATCTCTTCTTCCCTTGGTCCTGATGTGTTTCCTTGGTTACCAATCCTATTGATTCTACCATCTAGAGTAATAGTCTCCCATCCCTCCACTTTGCAGCTGCTCTGGCCTGTCACCCCTCCTATTGGGTTTACAGCAATGATCTTTTAGGTAATCTCTTTGCCCATTCAAGACTATAGTCAGTCTCCCACTTTGCTAAAATGCTGTTCTCATGCCTCCTTTTGTGAGGTCTAGGTTTCACAATAGACTTGATCTCTCTGCTTTCCTGTGCCTACCTTTATCACCTGCTGCAGTCACACAAGCTACCAGCTCACTATGTTTTTTTAATGCCCATACCCTGGCACATGCCAGTAAGAACTGAACTGCTCCTCCAAATCCCTTTTTTTTAAAAAATTCTCCTACTGACAAAAACAAACAGAATTCTCAATGCAGAAAGAATTCTTAAAAATCCCCACCTAAGATAAGCAAAATATAAAAACAAATGATAAGGCCAGGTATGGCGGCACACACCTTTAATCCCAGCACTCAGGAGACAGGCAGGTGGATCTCTGTGAGTTCGAGGCCAGCCTGGTCTACAGAGTAAGTTCCAAGACAGTCAGAGCTCAACAAACCAAATAACCAAACAACAACAAAATAATGAACAATGCGTAGATAAAGCAAGAAGAGGGGGTGTTATACATGTCTAAGAATAAGTACAACGTCAAGGAGTCAGAGAAAGGCAAACTGAATCCATACTCACCAGAAAATTAAATGAAAATATCCATTGCTGGTGATGGCATGAATAAGTACATACCCTCATTGTCAGTGAATTTATAAAGCTTACATGCCATTTTTGTTTGGCTGGTCAAATTTTAAATGCAAAAATGCTCGCCCTCACATCTGGTAAGATGGGTCAGTTGGTAAAAGCACTTGTGAGAGAAGCCTGACTTTAGTAGGCTCTAGACCTTAATAGTCCCCAGGCCTTAGCACAACCGACCCCATGATGAAAGCATCATTCATAAAACTCAGCACAAAGACCTAAGCCATCACACTACACAGTTCTAGGAAAGTCTCTAGATGTACTTTTTAGCTTCTGTAATTCCACTTCTGGCTAACTGTTCTTGCTAACTGAAGCATGTCAACCCTAGACATGGTTCTTGTGTTCACCCTGAGAAAGGCTTGGTGCTGCCAGCTAACAAAGACTTTCTATTGGCAGTTTTCTCTGGGGACACCCTACAATACTGACAACCTGAGTTTGATTCACAGAAACCATGTAAAGATAAAAGGAATGCCACAAAGTTGTCTTCTGACTTCCACATGTGTAATGCAGCTTGCATGCAATGGTACACACACACACATACACACACACACACACACACACTCATGCATGCATGCACACCCATACACACATATCATACACATAATGCCAAACAACAAATAAATATTTTTTTTAATTTCTGGACTCAACAGTTCAATAAGGGGCTTAGCCTCATGATACTAAAATCAATGTCCCATAAGACATATAAGCAACAATCATTATGTTTATTATATATCATTTAGAAAATAATTGGGAACAAAGTCCACTCAAGGGAACTGTTTAAACAACATATGTACAGCCAGGCAGTGGTGGTGCACATCTTTAATCCCAGCACTCAGGAGGCAAAGGCAGGAGGATCTGTGAGTTTGAGGCCAACCTGGTCTACAAGAGCTAGTTCTAGGACAGCCTCCAAAGCTACAGAGAAACCCTGTCTTGAAAAACAAAACAATATATATATACATCTCTACAATGGCACAGGAATTCTATGTACAATTTGGAAAAAATAGGGTACTTATACATGGAAAATGTGGGGAAAATCTCTAACAGGCTTGTAAGTTGAATAATAAACTTATATAAGGACATGCATACTGCAATCCATTTGCTTAAGTTTAAAAGATTGTATGTAGAGGGTATAAATGCATTTTTCTAATTTTGAACAATAAAACTAAACAGAAAGAAATTACAGTAAATTAGACATCCACGCACAAGAACGAAACAACCAGAAGAATCAGTTACCAGAGGTCAGGAGAGGTAGAAGCCAGGAGCGACAGCAGAGAGACCTCAGCATTCAAGGCTGGAATAGACTAGAAATCCAAGACAGACAGGAGCCTCATTAGGACAGAGCATCAACAGAGGCCTGCCAAGCAGACCCGACAAACATTCTACAAATTCACTAGGAGTGTCTCATGGCCTACTCTGAGCAGTCACATGTCCCCAGACCTGTGGCTCCTTTAACAGGCCTTGGGCAATCAATCTACTATACCTAGTTTCAGGGACTAAGGCAAGGAGGTGTGAAGAATCGGATACACACAACCATGGAGACTGTTGGGGGTGAGCAAGTACTTCATACTCTACAGCCCAGCTCCATCTAAACCGAAGAAGGGATGACAACCTGCAGAACTGGGGTAAAAGTCAAGCTCAATTGGCTCTTTCTTGAATACTTATAAATTCCACCTAAGGTCTGTCCCAGCATAGAAAAACTATGCCTTTAACACTCAGCGACCACCGAGTTGTCTGTATCCTCCTTCGCAGCACATGCTAATAAACATGAAACATTCCTTTGATTTCCCCCATGTGTGTAGATTCTGGCACACAGCTTACAAATGGTAGAAAAATGTCTATTTCACTTTATCTTTCACTTCTTTTTTTTTTAAGATTTACTTATTTCTTTATTATGTATATAGTATTGGCCTCAGAGCTCATTACAGATGGTTGGGAGCCACCATGTGGGTGCTGGGAACTGAACTCAGGACCTCTGGAAGAACAGGCAGTGCTCTTAACCTCTGAGCCATCTCTCCAGCCCTATCTTTCACTTCTTAATATTTGTGTGATATTAACAGTGTGGCTTAAAGCTCTTCTCTCACAGCCAGTACAAACTACGCTGATGTTTCTGACATTTCATCAGCGAAATCCCTTTGGGCAGAGTCTAAGAAGCAGCTGTCCTTGAACTCTAAAGTAAATACAAGAAGTTTCAAGTTACACACAGAAATGTTTCAGATAATAAGAACTACCACAAAGCTACAGGAAAACAATATGTAAGTAGCAACCAAGAGTTTATATATCTTTGCTACTTATTGTATTTGACCCTCACAGTCTCCCATGATCTAACAAAGCAAATATTTTTAACACCCTTTCCAGTGTCATATCCTCATAAGTGAAATGGAGATAGGTAGTAGGTCTGAAATATTGGGTCTGGTTACTCTGTGAGCAGACACCAGGATCAAGACACTGCATGCTCTTCCTCTTACAACGGAAAAACTCCCTAGGTCAAATTCAAAAGCTGCCTGGGATAGCAGCATCCACACACTCAGAATACATCAATCAATGTTCATGCTGCAATGCAGAATGGAAATATGGCAGGTGTCTAAATTCCTTATCTAGAGACCACCAAAGCATTTCTTCTTAGCATCTATAAACTGGGGTTAATGCTACTTACTGAAGATCAAAAGATTAACTACACAATTCTTGGTAATCTCCTCAGAATTGAAAAGTACTATGAGACACATCACTCAAATTAGTAACCAGAGATCTTGAGTCTTATCTGCCTTCAAAATACTATATCTTCAAGATGTAAATTTCCCCTTGCATAATCTAAGGGCAGGATTCAAAGAGATCTTTGGTATTAGCACGAGAGGAAGATAAATCCAAAGAGAAATGAAATATTGCTGCGATGATGACAATGAGGATCAGTTCTAGAAGCCTTTGGTCATCACTGTTAATTAATAAAAATTGAACACCTACTGGGCATGGATCCCTGGAGTGCTCTTAGTTTAATGAAAGAGTCATTGAATGTTTTAGTGAATTAAAATTTTGATTCATGACAAAGATAGAGCGAGCTTCTAAAGGTGTACCAGAATTGGATGGAGAGCCAATGCTAGACAGGCAGGAAATTATTCTATCCTCTTTACGCTTTCCTTGGGCCTAGATACTGGTGGAGGTCATTCAGAGTCTCTTAAGTGATGCGCTCTGACATATCTGATTGACTTTCAGTTAAGCACAGAGAGATCAAAATTCAGCCTCAAGTTACGTGACCAAAGTTGGCTTAATCCACAGAAACTGAACAGGTCAAACTAGAGTTCAGAAATAAATAAGAGAAAGCAGGTTATATAAAAGTTCAGACCTCAAGAAATTCCTCCAAACCCTTGCAAAATACCACATGCGCAGTTCATTTCAAAGGAAGGTACCAAAAATATCAAAATTCATTAGAATAAAAGAAAGCATAAAGTTAAATATTTCTGTGTTTAAAGCATGCTACTTTATATGTACTACTTAGAAAAAAGAAACAAATTTAGCGAGGCAGGAGCAGAAAGAGAACCTGGAGTCACTGTCTTATTATTCCTAAATATTAGCAATAACTGGAATCTCCCAAGCAACGTGTTACCTCTCTTAACATCATTTACAAAGGAAAGAAGAGGGAAAACAGGAGAAAATTCAATTAAGAACCCATCCAATACTTGTTGTTATTGTGAAGACTGTTGAAAAAAAAAGGAAAAAAAGAAAACAAAGAAAGGAAAGGGGGTAGGGGCACGCAAGAACCACCCAGTGATAAGAATGTCTCCTCCTTCAGTTACACATAAAGAATGTTAAAAACTCTTCTGGTAGCCGGGCGGTGGTGGCGCATGCCTTTAATCCCAGCACTCGGGAGGCAGAGGCAGGCGGATCTCTGAGTTCGAGGCCAGCCTGGTCTACAGGTGCTAAGCGTTCCAGGACAGGCTCCAAAGCTGCAGAGAAACCCTGTCTCGAAAAACCAAACCAAACCAAACCAAAACCAAAACAAATCAAGCAATATAAAAACAACTCTTCTGGAAGCAGATTCTCCCAACATCACTTGATAAACTTCCACTGACCAAGAGAACGAGCAGAGAACATGGCTGGAGGAACCTTTTTCAGATCTGATCGTTTTCTTTCCCACAACAGTGTATTTTATTGGTGTCTCTACAGCATTTGCTAAATCCTGACCCAGAGGTATTGACAGTGGGGTTGGAGAGGCCAAAAGTCTTGACCTCAGGGAAGGGCCAGGTTTGCAGCAGGTGGAATGCTATGCCTTGAGCTATTGCACAGCCTGTGATGCTGACAATGACAGGTGCACAGGGGAATGAACACAGCAAGGGTGGGAGAGTGGTCGGTTGTCACAGTTTGAAAGTTTAAATTAGAGCCTGGGAAGTGTGGAGTTTTCCCCTGATAGAGAAGGGAAAGTGATGGGCAGTAATGCCCCACCTAGGTCTGTACTTTTTAAAAAAGATGCTTACCAACAGGCCAAGCAGAAAAGCAAAAAAGAGTTTAGGGGTAGAAATGGACAAATAAGAAGTTAGATGTAAGATCCCAAGTAATTCCACTACACTAGTGAGAGGGAAATGAAGGAGGATGAGTCTTAGGTTTAAATTGAAGGGTCAGGTAGGCTCTAGTAGCAAGCAAAGAAAATCAAAAGAACCCTATCTTTTTGCACTTCAGGGTTCTGAGACAACAAATTCCAACCACCAGAAAGAGCAGGTTTGCCAGAGACAGGCATAGTACTTGGTCATGAGAAGAGCGGTGAAGACCATCACCAGGTAAGCAAAGAAGAAGCCAGCAAGAAAGAAATCACCTAGCAGTAGAGTCTGGGAAAAAGAATCTATAGACACACTAGGAGGATGGGAAGAGGGGCACAGCATCTAGAGGATCAGAAGAGGAGGTCAAGCTTAGGGGAAGAAGAAAACCAAGGAAGGGCCTCCACATACACAGGCCAAGACCCAGCAGAAAACAATGGCATGGCATAAAAGGGGAGCGGGGAGTACTAAAAGGATGAATACGGATCCAGTGGTGCAGAGGGCAAAGCAGGCAAAGACTTGAGACATGAGTGGTGCAGAGCAGTATGGAGGGCTCAATGGTTACTGTGCAACCTCCTTGGAGTGGAAAGATGGGGCCCTGCTGCAAGCTGGCACGGAGGGAATGGGCTTTGAAGATGGGAGCAGCTGTCAGAGATCACTGCATCTGTTATGTAAATAAATGCAAATGAGACTGTGGAATAGGAATGAGACTGTGGAAGTGAAAGGATTGGGGACTTTGGTTTGTTTGGGTTGGTGGTGGTTGTCCTTGTTGTTTTTCCTTTTGTATTAATAATATTGTAACTTTAAACAATGCCAAAGAAGGAACAAAATGTCAAAACAGAAAAGAAATGGTAAAGCCAATGAGGAATAAGGGACAGAAATCACTCACAATTAAATTCAAAAACAAGGTCTTCGATGTATTTGTAATCTGAAGGTAAAGATATACCCGCATCTTTTGAGTGATTCACTTACTAAGAAATGCAGGTAGGGAGGAATCCTGTAATTCTGAACCAAGGTGGGCTAGCACCATCCTTGGTACAATGCAATGGATAGTTTAGTCTTGAAAAAGAGAAAAGGAATACAAGAGATGAGCAGAAGCAAGAACCAGGATGGAGAGACTGGATAGGGCCAGAAGGACACTTACATTTCCAAAGTACTTGTCCAGCAACTCCACATAACGATGTACAATCTCTAGTGTCAAGAGCTCATTGTCCTGATTTTCTATTGCACAGCAAAAATATAAACTAGCATACCTTGAAAAGAAAAAAATAAGGAAAGGCAAAATTGAATGAGACAATAAACAAGCTTAAGTGGGTTTTCCCAGTGGGCGTGCAGTCTCCTGCTCTCTCTCTTGAGATTCTCCCCATACAAGGATAAAAATCATTGCCCATGGCATGCAGTACACTCCTCAAATATAAACCAGAATACATAAAGATGCTGCAGTGGTTAATTACTTCATTAATCACACGAAAGGCTCTTAACAGAATTTCACCTTGAAGAGCTACAATCAGAGGAATGGTATCCTTTCGTCCGTGATAATTAGGGTGTTTGCTCGTGCCGCTTTCCAGTCTGTAAATCACCTCCTTTAATATACAAGCCCTCAGCAACGCTCTCAGGGGAACACGCTACCATATCTGGCTTCACATGGTGATTCGCTCTGTGCCAAACCTCCGAACCTATAGAAGCTGCTTTGCTAAAGCACTTCCTAGTAGTGGACTCTACTAACTATCAGACTGTACATGCCATGGAAAGAGAGCATTTCCATTGTGAATTTTCCATTTTGGAAACCATAGTTTAATAGAGGACATGGTGTTAGGCTGGCTCTGTTCAGGTCCTATCTTAGGCATCCAAGCATCCATCACCTGAGTCTTCATTGAAAAGCTTCCTTTACCTCTCAAGCCTCAGATTTCTCATTTATACATGAGGTTTCCTCGATAGTATGGTCTTGCTACTTCAAACAGACGCATCAAGAGAAATATAGGCTTTAAAGGAATAAAGTTCTGGACTTGAGTCCTGGCTCTACTGATTATCATTCAACTACGGTGACCAGGAAGTAATTGCTTAAACTGTGTGTCCTCAGTTCACCCATCTGCAAATATGGACAGCTTTAATATGAGCATCCCATTGGAAATGGTTCTCATTCTTCCAGCACATTCACTTGTGCTTTCCCACAGCATTTGTTACTGAATATATGTTGATTTGCTTCTTGAAAACACGAACATAAACTGTCTCATTCTTTTGCTGCTGTATCTACGGTCATTGAAATGATGCTGGAAATATAACTGGTGCTCATGAAACAGTACTGAGCATGTGCATGCAAATTTAGTGTATAGTTTAAGTATTTAGAATCCATCCTAACACGCGGAAGCTGTTTTAATCAGACGGGGAATCTTTACAAGCTCTGTCATTGCTGCAAATATTTAGACTCTCCTCATCAAAGATACCAGAAATCGCTGAGATGGGTATTGCAATCTAAAATAGTCAGAAGGAAAACGAGTCAAAGCCACAATGAGATGTTTGGTTCTTGTGAAGTTACTCACACCTTTTATAAACAAGCTTCAGCTCCTTCCAGTCAATAAAGCTGCTTGTCCTGTGCCCACGAGAGAGGACAGTCTGGATGATCTCCCGAGTGATCTTCTTCCTCTCCTTGTCAGGGAGCGTGGCGTACCATTTCTGCAGCCGCAGTTTCCCTTGTCGACTGAAGAGCAAGATGAAATGTATCTAGAACAGTGCACAGAGAAGGCCAGGGTTTAGTCATCCAAGTTACTTGCTGCACAGATCAGGGTGTTCTGGGGCTGGGTGGAGCTAGGAATGTATACAGAGAGGTATTTACCCACCAGAGAATGAGCCCATCTGTTAAATTACATGCCCCCACCAGAGAGCAAAGGTGGAACATCACAAACACACCACACACACAAAAGGTGGAACATCTCTCTCTCACACACACACACACACACATACACACACACACCTTACTTCTGTTCCAGTAGAACATGTTGAAAGGAATTTAGTTCCTTTGAAGGACTGTAAATTCATCAAGACACAAAACATATCAAAGTCATGGTACCCTTTGAAGCAAATTCCTCCTCGAAAAGCAAAACAAACAAGAACCGTGTTTTGACCAGCTGAAGGATTTACTTTAGAGTTACAGCCTCTGCTCCATATCACAGCAATAAAAACATAAGAATGGAGAGAGGACAGAGGAAGGAGGAGGTAATTATATTTTACTTTTAAAATTTTGTAAATGTTAAAATAACGAAATTAAATAAAGAGAAAGAAAGGGGAAAGAGCAATAAACAGTGGAGAAGAACTAAGTGTGAACACTTTGCTCACTGTGGGAGCTTCTTGGCTGGCCCCTTGTATTACCTATCTATCACCTATTATCACCTATCTATTGCTTATCTCAAGCCTCCGCAGCATGGTAGATGGGTAACAGTTTCTAAGTATGTTAGCCATGGAAGTTACCAGGATGTGTTACCAGTGCTATCAGTAAGTAACTTGATTTTGTTTACAAATCAGTTTTGCTATGTGTATTCAAAATAAAGTTTCATATTTTAGCGACTTTTAAGAATTTTAAATGGTCAGGTGGTGGTGCACACCTTTAAGCCCAGTACTCGGAAGGCCTCTGTGAGTTCGAGGCAGATCTCTGTGAGTTCAAGGCCAGCCTGCTCTACAACAGCTAGTTCCAGTACAGACTCCAAAGCTACAGAGAAACCCTGTCTCGAAAAGCCAAAAAGAAAAAAAAAAAAGAACTTTAAATGAGAAACGATAGCCTAAGTCCTGTACCTTAGAGGTAGGGTAGAGTTTACTTACAAAAACAGTGAGGTAGCCAGCTACTCTTTATTTATAGAAAGCCACATTTTCTCAGCCCATCATATTAGAAGACTTAAAGTCTTATCTTTATTTATGTCTATGATTTATTTCAGTGTTGTTTTTAATTAATTAAAAACTAAAAGAAAATGTAGAACTGGAGAGAGGACTCAATGATTAGGAACACTTGTTGCTCTTGCAGAGGACCCTGGCTTGGTTTGCAAGCACCCCATGGTTGCTCACAACCTTCTATAACTCCAGTTCCAGGGACCCAGTGCCCTCTTCTGAAATCTAAGGGCACCAGACACTCACTGATGTGGTGTACATACATACATATATATAAGCAAAACACACCTACATGTGAAATAAAATCAATATATCTAAAAATAAATCTATATAAATAAGATGCATTGTTTCAATAAAATTTTTGTGAGTGGAACGATACATGCTGCAGACCAAGAATAATTATAGTCTAAAAAAGACAAAACGAAAAACAAATAGTCTGTTGTTCTTGTCGAAGAGGTTTCTCTCTTAATGCCATGGCACAGACCCTAACAGCTCGGCAGGCGGTGATAAATGAGGTGAAGGGACACCAGGATCTTTCCTTGGAAGGTCCTCTAACTTACAGAGTTTAGGGGATTCTTTTTGTAATTAATTTTATTTGTCATTAATGTGTATGTGCTTCGTTCTCTCTCTCTTGCTGTCTCTGTCCGCCTCTGTGTCTCTGTCTTGTCTCGCTCTCTCAGTGTGCGTGCGTGTGTGTGTGTGTGTGTGTGTGTGTGTGTGTGTGTGTGTGTGTGTGTGTGTGTTTGGTTGTGGTAGAGGACAGCTACGGAAGACAGACAGACAACTGGAGTTGATTTTGCCCTTCTACCTTTAAGTGGGTTCCAGGGACAGAGTTTGGGTTGTGGCCTTTTATTTATCTATTTATTTATGTATTTATTTATTTAAGTAAAGCAAATGTAGTTTGTTTTTTTTTTAAAGAGTGACAACAAGCTCCCAGTCTGAAGCACAGACAACACAAGATGAGAAAAAAACTTAAAACTCCTGCTCAAGGGCTGGAGAGATGGCTCAGAGATTAAGAGCACTGATTGTTCTTCCAGAGGTCCTGAGTTCAATTCCCAGCAACCACATGGTGGCTCACGGCCATCTGTAATGAAATTGGTGCCCCCTTCTGGCCTGTAGGCATACATGCAAATAGAACACTATAAACAAAATAAATAAAAATTATTAAAAAAAAAAAACTCCTGCTTAATAAGCTGCTTAAAGAAAGCTCTTCCTAAACCCAGATATTCTCAGAGCGCTGCACTTAGATGGCACACTTCCCACTGTCCCTGACCATCTGCACTCCATCCCCAGGACTCACATGGCAGGAGAAGAGAATCAGTTATTCTCTGAAAAAGAAAAACAAAATAAATAAAAATTATTAAAAAAAAAAAACTCCTGCTTAATAAGCTGCTTAAAGAAAGCTCTTCCTAAACCCAGATATTCTCAGAGCGCTGCACTTAGATGGCACACTTCCCACTGTCCCTGACCATCTGCACTCCATCCCCAGGACTCACATGGCAGGAGAAGAGAATCAGTTATTCTCTGAAAAAGAAAAGAATGCTACATTGCCTTAAATCCTATTTCCTGTTAGACAGGTGTAAATGATTCAGGAACAGAACACAGTGACTATTTCCTAGCAATCATACTGGGATGGGTACTTTTGCCTCCCATCCTGAATGGTTTCATTGTCAACTTGACACAGTCTAGTCAAGATTCCCAACTAGGAAGAGCAAACCTCATTTGAAGAATAACCTCAAGTCTACTGCCGTACAGCCATGTCTGTGAGAAAGTGTCTTTTTGTTGCCACTGTTGTTTTGTTTTTTGCTTATTTGTTTGTTTTCTTTTGCTTTAGTTTTTCAAGTCAGGGTTTCTCTGTGTAACAGCCCTGGCTGTCCTATAGTCTAGGCTGGCCTTGAACACATAGATATCCTCTTGCCTCTGCTGCCAGAGTGCTGGGATTAAAGATGTGCCACACCACTGCCTAGAGAGAAAGTGTCTTGATTGATGATTGATGGTGGAGGCCCTGCTCTTCTGTGGAAACGCCATTCCTAGACAGGCCTGGGTGTATAAGAAAGCTAGCCGAGGGCTGGAGAGATGGTTCAGTGGTTAAGAGTATTGACTGTTCTTCCAGAGGACCTGAGTTCAATTCCCAGCAACCACATGGTGGCTCACAACCATCTGTAATGAGATCTGGTACCCTCTTCTGGCCTGCAGGCATACATGGAGGCAGAATGTTGTATACATAATAAATAAATAAAATTTAAAAAGAAAGAAAGAAAGAAAGAAAGAAAGAAGAAAGCCGAGCCAGTGAATGAGCTGGTACGCAGCATTCCATGCTTTCCCGTCATGTATTCCTGCTCTGACTTCCCTCAGTGATGCACTGTGAGCTGGAAATGTAACCTGAAATAAACTCCTCCTCCAAGTCGGTGTTGGTCATTGTGTTTTCTCACAGAGACAGAGATCAAACTAGAATACCATCCTAATAATAGAAAACTGAATGGTTCTGAAATTTAAAAAAAAAAAATTAAAAACTGCACAGAACTCAGGATCTCAAGAACAAGGCTCAGGCTGGGATTACCACCAGATGAGACTGTTCAAGAGTGGCCAGATTTCTGCTAGATTATATCTACAAATTCAGAGGTGTTTGCTTTCATTTCTCATGATAAATACTGTTTTCTTCCTATCTAACCTAAATCTCTTCTGCTACACCTTAAAGTTTCTCTTGATTTTATCCTGGGGCACAAAAAGGCAGAGCCTCAGTAACCTTAAGTAATAATGAGCTCTTCGGGTAGTTAAGATAGTGCCACAAGCTTCTCAGCCATTTCCTTCCAGAAGAAACACTCTGAACTTGCTGTCCACTCCTTGTCTATTTACAGGTCTCATAACTCTCACTCTAGAGAGTTCCTTGGAACTCTCCATAAACTAAATGTTACTCTGTCAACCCAGATTAGTTCTGGGTTCTCTGTGAGACTGTGGCTTCCTTTCCACCTTTTGAGATGTCCATGCTAATATGGATCGATAATCTAGAACAATGAACAAAGAGCATTCGAAAAACCAATCAAGGAATCTAAAGAGAAAGGATAAAAAGAACATGCACACACAGAGACACACAAACACGTTCATGTGAAATGCAAAAATATGTTCCCTGTTCAAATGATACAACAGAATCAGTTCAAGTGCACTCAATAGCTACAATGATAAGTCATTGCTAGAAGACTCAGTCCTGGCAAGTTCTGTGATTTCTGCTGGGGAAGCAGTTACCTCCTCAGATTTAACTTCATAGGTTGGGCAAGCTAGCAGCATGAATTGCAATGATTTCATAAGCTGACTGCCTCCTACAATTAATTTTATCTAATTTATTGGTGCAGTCATTCAGGGCACATTTGACTAATTCATTTCAAGATGTCTTGAAATTATATAGTCTTGTATTAGCATTATCTTGAGTACCAAAAAAAAAAAAAGACAAATGAAAGTGTTTCTTTTCTTCATTATTTGTAAGCTTGGACTTGATGCCCAAAGCAAACTTGTGACTTCAGAAAGCAATGCTTAATACCCCACACCACCATCACCACAGATAATGCCACTGAGAGGAAAGAAAAGGGAGAGATAGTAACACCAGCCCTGTTAAAATCCAATAAAATGGGGGCTAGAGAGATGGCTCAGTGGTTAAGAGCACTGACTGCTCTTCCAGAGGACCCGGGTTCAATTCCCAGCACCCACATGGCAGCTCACAACTGTCTGAAGATCCAGGGAATCTGACACCTTCACACCAATGCACATAAAATAAAAAAAAATAAATAAATAAAATCCAATAAAGTGTGTAGAGAAGGGTTATGGACTTATTATACATTTGACCCAAAAGATTAGTCTAGGTTGTTCCCTGTGTCGACCCAGAACTGTCACCCTCTTCTCAGGACAGGCCACTTTATTAGTCCCATTTTGAGGGGTCTAGTTTGGGCACAGATAGTCTGTCTAATGCAGGGATGAACTGTCAGATGGATCAGGCATTCCTTGTCTTCAGCCCAGAGTAAGACTTGACCTCATTGGGCAAACCCAGAACTTGGATAGTTTGGTTTTTTTCTTGTTATAGACTGCCATTCAAGGAGGAGACTCCACCAGGCCTTTGAGGGAAACACAAACCAGACTATCGTCAATCCATCTGATCTATTACTTTGGACTACTGTTGGCATCTTCTACTTCACTATGTACAGAAAAGGCTTCTAATAGCAGCACTGGTTCCTAATGTTTGCAACATTACCAGCTCTTAACCTCAATACATGAAATAGACCCATAATCAGCTTACAAGATAAGACACAACCAGAGACCTGTCCCTGCCCCAGCACCTCTGCACCCTGAGCACCACATTCTCAAGACTATGCCATATTTTGGGATGTGAGCCACAAATATAAAATCTCAGAACGTGTTCCTCTGATCTCTTTACAGCAACTCTGTGAAGGCGTAAGTCAAAAAACAATCCCACACCAGTTCAGAATTATGGATAATAAAAAGGGTTATTTATTTAAGGGGAAAACTTACAGATCACTGTCCTAGAAAACAGTCCTCTGAGAGAACAGGAATAGAGTGTAGCAGACGGAAGCGGGAGCCGGAAGCAAGAGAGTGGGCACATGGTTACCACTGCTTTTTATAGTATAAGAGACCATGCCCAAGTAAGCTGGTATCTTAAAGGCTATTGGCTGAAGGAGCAGAATGTGCTCCCACAGCAACTCTGCAAAGTCCCAGCCCAGATCAGCCCATCCATTCCTATCTTTCTTCTATTTGGAGGTGCCAGACACCCCTGAGGAAAATCACAAACAACTTCCCAGACTGGTACTGCCATGACTGTCTGATAAACCAACTCATGAACCCCCAGTGGTTGGAAATTTTCCAGGTACTTCTTAACCTAAAGAACCCGCAACCACCTCCCCTTCTATTTCCCATCTCAGTTATTCCAACTCATCACCGTGGCCTTCACCGTCCCTGTATCTATCTTCACTCCCTAAACCTGGAGAGAAGATGAAGGCTAATCCAAGGATTTCCTCACCTTCTCCCACACCCTCACACTCACCCTTAACCCAGTGTGCTTCCCCCATCTTCCTTAGTCCCTCACTTTTAACCTTTTCTTATGTCCTAGGAAGCATGTGCCATCGTTAATACATTGCCCATCTATGTTACATCTTCTGGAACTCTGTACATGTGGTGATTTCTCTTTCCACCTATGAAAATCCCTGACCTTCAGTAAAAGTGACTCGCAGTATCGAGAAGTCAGTGAATCTACCTTTAGAAGGCCTCCCTTTAAAATGTGTCTTAAAATGGAAGTAAATAAAACTGCATGTGATGTATGCTTGCAATCCCAACTCTAAAGAGGCAGATACAGGAGGATCAACAGCTGCAGACTAGCCTGGGCTACATAATGAGAATATGCCTCAAAAAAAGCAAAAAGCAAGCAAAAATGGACATAAATGTTCAGAATCAGATATTCACTGTACTAACACACTCAACACTGGAAAATGCCTTACTATCTAAAAATAGATAAGGTCTTGGGTGATACTTATTAACCAGTTTCAATAAATTACAATAAATTACTGATGATAAATTGCAAAAACATGAAGTTGGATATGTAATATTATACCCCAAATTATACTTGCAAGGAAATTATATGAAAGAAAGCACACTAACTATTAATAGCGGTTATCTTGGAATAGTGGGATTTTATTTCACAGAAAATGTTATTTTCTTCTTCATACTTCACTGAGTTTTCGAAAATTCACATATATCATTATAAAATGTGTAATAAAATATTTTAGCAGGTTCAATAAATTCCAGTCAGCATTCTATCCAAAGCCTAACACTGAGTGAATTCTGAGGTTCTCTCTGCCCCACAGCATGGCACCCCATGCAGGGCAGCCTGTAGTAGTACTGAGTGACTGCCAGTGTGTGGAGGACAGGAAAGTAGACATGACTGTTGGGGTAGTGAAAATGCTTGCCGTGGTATTTATAGGCAGAAACACGTCATTCTATATTTATGCAAACTGATACAATGCCCAACACCAAAGTGGACTTTAATATAAACTATGGATGTAGGTGGCAATAAAGAATCAATACAGGTTCATAAATTGTAACAGAGGTGCCATTTGGCACAGGATATTAATAACGAGAGAGGCTGTGTCTACAGGATGCCTTTTTATAGTATACTCACCTGTGCTATGAACCTTATAAGGCTGTAAAATATTATACGCTTCAAAACAGAAAACTGTCTAACCAGGCTAACTGTCTCTTAACCACATGGCTAAGATATAAGCTGGGCATGCATAAGGATGAAGACACCAGCTCAGGCAGGGGAGGGGTATCTACAAAATCCATCATTATTGCCTTAGTTACAGTAGAGAAACCTAATAATCTTCCTTTCAATTTCAAGGCAATGTTATGGAATTCCAGGGATGAAATGAAGCTGGGGGAGTGAGGAAATGGGTGGTTTAGCAACAGCAGGTGACAGTACAGTAGGTTATAAAACCCACAAAACAAAATGGATGGGTTCCCATCACCATGTTTTAGTGAGACAGCCAGACAGAACAGTGTAGCTCAGAGCAATCACTTTGTCCCAGTGGCATATATTTGTACTGGTTGGTGACGTAAACGAACTTCTTGCTATTGCTGTGGCTTTAAAAAGGAGTCAAAGAATGACAAAGTGGTAGTGAAGGAGAAGGACAGGCAGACAAGGACACCGAGTCCATCGGGGTGGGCATTCATGCAGTACAAAAGCAAAACAAATGTTTAAACAGAAGGCTGATCACTAAGGAAGTGTTATCAGAAAAGCCATTTTTCATTTACTGTTAATATTTAACTCTCGTGGACTGTAGAATACTGGGAAGGTTACAGATAGAATTTTTTTCTCAAAGCATTGGAAGCAGTTGTTGGGTGGGACTCGGCAGGTTGAATTGCTACACTTTGAGAATGCTAATAAGGACAAATAGCCAAGGTTCCTTGTGGAAAAAAAGGGAGGGGCTCCTCCTTTGATTTAGAAAATGTGCTCCACTCTTTCTCTTAATACTGACAAGTTAAATAAACAAGCCAGCTGGAGAAAACTCCATCCTTTAGTCACTGGGGTCAGTTCAAAAACCCTCTACCTGGCAGTCAGCACATTTCCCTCAATCCAGGATTAACCAGAGACAGTCTCCAGGGAAATAATCACATCAATAACTAAAGCAATTGTATTTCTGAAAGGCCTGTCAGTACAGATCATTAATTCATTTGACTAGTATTTACCAATGCTTATGATGCGTGACACTAAACACACAGATGAACATTGTAGCCTGGACCTTGAGAGCTTATAACGGCGATAAGAAATCCCAGGAGACTTCAGGATGAACATTGAATTAACCACCGACTTTTATTGCTTCTTCCTCCCAATATGCTATTAAAATGACAGTAAAGGAAGTTTAAAAAAATGTGTTAAACCCCAAAGAGTAAGAGACAGATGGGGAAATAATAGGAGCCCAGAGGTTTCAACCAATCGTTGAAATATGGCAGGAGACAGAAATGTGACCTGTGGGGCATACTTAGTAAAATGGGGAAAGCCAGATATAAGGCAACATTCTGAATACAGAGAGAATGGCTGAAAGTCTTCCTGTAGGAGGGTCAGCATTTACTACCAGCAGAATCCCCAGGGACTATAGCTAGATGAGAACATACATACATGTACATACGTAGAACACACACACACACACACACACACACACACACACACACACACCCCACAATACATTCCCACTATATTATTTAAAGACAGAAATTTAACGAAGGCCATGCCTTTGGAGAAGCTCTTAGCTAGCACAGCTTTACCATAAACTTGTAATACATTGTACCGTGATGTAGTCATAGCTATGACATCACGAGGCAACAGCAGTATTCTAGCTTTATTATAGTCTTAGGGCACCACTGCCCACTGTTAACGGAAACACTGTTCTATAGCCTACTAGGGGTCATAGTACCACTCAGGAGGCTTGACAAACCCTAGAGGCTCTTGGATATTTATAGCTGCCTACAACTGTCCTGGAACTTCAAACAGAAGCATGATGTGGGATGCCCTTCTGTGTTTGTGTTGCTTTTATTAGTTGATGAATAAAGCTGTTTGGACCAATGGTTTAGCAGAGTAAAGCCAGGTAGGAAATCAAAACAGAGAGGGGGGGGTGGAGCAAAAGATACGCCATGTAGCTGCTGAAGGAGAAGGACCAGGAACCTTTCCAGTAAGCCACAGCCTCGTGGCAATACACAGATTAATAGAAATGGGTTAATTCAAGATGTAAGAGCTAGCTAGAAATATGCCTGAGTCATAATTAATATAGTTTCTTAGATTATTCGGGTCTGGATGGCTGGGAAAGGAAAGAACAGTCTCTGTTTACAGAAGTCAGAACCAGCAAATCCATGGATCCTCATGTAAGAGAGGAACACATTTCGAGCCTCCACACATATCTCTGCATTATGAAAGAGCCCATCTCTTCATTCGGTTGTGTTACTGATCCCACTTCTACTCTCTGAACTGCCTATGAACATCCCAGCAGCCCACTTCATGGTCAGTAGACAGTCTAGAAGCCTCTAACAAGAAAGAGCCACAGAAGGTGGCTGGAGAGACGGTTCAATGGTTAAGAGCACTTGCTGTTCTTCCAGAGGACCCAGGTTCAATTCCCAGCACCCACATGGCAGCTCACAGCCATCTGTAACTCCAGTTCCAGGAGACCCACCACTGTCTTCTGGCCTCTGCTTGCAACACACAAACACACAGGGAGCACATGCTGGCAAATACTCAATTATTATGCTCACATCATGCTCAGAGCTACAAGAAGATAGAGTTCCTGTACTAAGGGAACAAGAACAGAGTTCTACCCTTTAACAGGAGAGATAGGAACACCAAGAAATTGTTTGAAGCTTTCCCCAGAACAAAACAGATGAGATTTCAGATTAGCAAAGACAACCAAGTGTGCTGTGTAACAATTTTTGTTTGTTTGTTTTTAAATATTTATGTATTTATTATGTATACAATATTCTTTCTGTGTGTATGCCTGAAGGCCAGAAGAGGGCACCAGACCTCGTTACAGATGGTTGTGAGCCACCATGTGGTTGCTGGGAATTGAACTCAGGACCTTTGGAAGAACAGGCAATGCTCTTAACCGCTGAGCCACCTCTCCAGCCCTTGTTTGTTTTTTTGAGACAGGGTTTCTCTGTAGCTTTGGAGCCTGTCTGGATCTAGCTCTTGTAGAGCAGGCTGGTCTCGAACTCACTGTGTAACAAATTTTAAAAGCACAACAGCAAGAAACGCCAGAGCACCCAAGACAAAATGAGCAGCCTAACGATTCCAGGAAGACAAGAGGTTTCCATGAAAAGAATCAGAAATCCGAGTCAGCCTTATACTCTACAGACTGTAAGGCTGGAATTCTGCATCCCCCTAACACACGCACGCACGCACGCACACACACACACACACACACACACACACACACACACACACACACACGCTATCAGTCAGTTGAGGGAAAGAACTGAAGACTTGTGAACAGGTAAAAACTAAACATACAAAGAAAAAGTGAAAAAGAAAATAAATAAAGCTGTCTAGGGAAACAAAGGAAGCCAAAGGGAAGGAAGGGGGAGGCAGAGAGAAAAAGAGGGTGGAGAGGAGTGAGGGGGAATGTGTTCAACATATAATATAGGCATATCCGAAAGCTTCAAATGAAATTGCCTTAGAATCCCCTGGAGGATGGCCCTTGGGACATGGAGAAGCAAATGCAGTTAGCTGTGTTCTGTAGAACACAGAACCAAAGTCAAAAGGTATCGAGAGGAAAGGCCAGCATGATGTGACACAGACAGACACTGTATATGGAAGTGGTTGGGAGGATGGGTGTCTATTGTGTGTGTGTGTGTGTGCGTGTGTGTGTGTGTGTGTGTGTGTGTGTGTGTGTGTGTGTGTGTGTGTGTGTGGTGTGTGGGGTGGGTTATTTTATTTATTGGTAGAGTTGAGAAAATGATTGATTGTCATCTAAAAGACCTGCCTGGTGATACAATGGAGAAAAACTACTGATAGATTCCAAACTAAGCAGTCAGGGAAAAATTATAAACCCCAGAGGAAAGGGAAGTATAATGTAAGAAAAAAAAAAATCTCCTGGTTTTAAAAGTGTTTTGAGGATAGGAGAGGGGGAGGGAGGTAGGAAAAGAGAAAAAGAGGAGGAAAGGAAAGGGAGGGGAAAGAGAGAGACAAGCTTATCTACATGCTTGCATACATTGACATGCCTGTGCATGTGTGAATGTGTTAGAGTAGGGTGGGGGTGACCAGAAGAGAAAGAAATGCTCAGAGGTACTTCTAACACAACAGGAAGCCGGGAGAAACTGTAAAACTGATTGAAAGGAAGCATACTATTTAGAAACATAAAGGAAAACAGCAATATAGGATGCTGGAATTGTTGAAAGGAATCGCCTCTTGGAGAAAACTTCAGGGAAATGAGAGCAGGCACTTCACTAGAAATTACTCTACTGGTGACCAAAATACACTATATGAAAATTTTAAATTAAAAATATGAACTCTTCACTCATAAAAGGGGAGGCAATTAGTTTACTGTAGTAGACTGTGGAAGTGGTATGGGCTAGCCTATAATATATCTTGGATCAAAAAAATAAAAAGCAGAGTTGGAGATGTGGCATACACATGGTACACAGACATACATGCAGGCAATATATCCATTCACATAAAATAAAATAAATAATCAAAATTTTAAAAACAAATAAAAAATAAATTTTTAAAAAGTCATTTGAAAAGTCATAGCCAACATACATGCTAGGTTGTTACCATCCCTTTCTTATGTTAAACACAAACGTTTAGAAGGAAAATCCTTAAGTACATTGATTATCCTAGACTACCTATTATGAGCTATTCCTTTTCTTATCTGCTATTCTTATCTGAAGTTTAATCTTCAGCCATTCATGCAGTGAGGAAACCCTTACTTTACTAGCTTCCATATTAGGGACACATTTGATATATGTCCCAATTTTACAAGACCTCAAAGATTTTTTTACCTGAATTTTAAAGTTTCTAAGACAGCCTTTCCCACATTTATTAAAGTATAAATGACAAAAATATTTTGTGTACATTAGAAAATTCATGTATGTGCATGCATGCACTCATTATGAATATGTTAATAAAGTACAAAATGTGATATTACTATATTGTAAAATGTCAACCAAAATTGTGTGTGTGTGTGTGTGTGTGTGTGTGTGTGTGTGTGTGTGTGTGTGTGTGTGAAGAACATTTGAGACCTACCTGTTCGACCATTTTCAAGCATACAATACATTGTTATTAAATATAGTGACCATGCCATGCCTTGGATCTCAGAATTGACCCATCCCCACTGAAACTTTACATCCTCTGCATAACAGCTCCGCTTCTCCCTCCTGCCATATACAATTTTAAGGAGAAAAGATTGATAGGAGGTTTGCTGATGCCGACCGTGCCTAGTATATTTCAGTAAGTCACTGTGGACCCTCCCACACCCTCACCTTGAAGCAATCTCACTTTTCAGTCATCTTTTCCAATCACACATTTCTTAGTTTCCCTGTCATTTTGCACATTTCTCCTTGAGTGATGCCTAATTCCAGACTCCTAGCTCAAAACAAACTCAAATTCTGAAGGAACTGTTAGGAATGAGAAAATGGCAAGTAGGCCTGCATACATAGTCACAGGAGAGAATTACTTTATGGTCCAGTAAGTACACGGCTTGACAGGTAAATAGTTCCCTATGATGAGGCGGGAAGGAGAGACGGGACAATCACGGGGAAGCTCACATGGCAGTTATCCTGAAGTGCACATTGTGGCAGGAGAGACACTGCCTCACCAAGGTGGACGGACACAAGCAACTCCCCAAGTTATCATCTGACCTCTACATACATGCAATGGCACACACACACCCATAGTCACATACATGCAATGGCACACACACACCCATAGTCACAAGCACACTTCCTTCCCTCTCTCTCTCTCTCTCTCTCTCTCTCACACACACACACACATTAATAATACCTGTAAAACTTTTTAAAAATAAAATTACTGTGAGTTTTCTCTAAGGACTGGAGAACACTATGGTTTGGTTTGGTTTGGTTTGGTTTGGTTTGGTTTGGTTTGGTTTGGTTTGGTTTGGGTGGTGGTGGTAGTGGTTTTTCTGTTTGTTTTGGTTTTCTCTTTTCTTTTCTTTTCCTTTCTGAAACGGCTGTCCTATAAAAGCCGAGGCTTTAGTGGGCATCATAAACTTATTACTGGGATAACTTTTCTCCAGGTGCAATGAACGCAACACATATGTGCTTTCCAGGTCTCTCCATAACTTGTTAGAACTGGTGTGACACTTCTCTGAGTGCAAGTGTAAGAGCTTCTGCAAACCCAGGATTAGCTAGGAGTCCGGAATTAGGCATCACTCAAGGAGAAATGTGCAAAATGACAGGGAAACTAAGAAATCTGTGATTGGAAAAGATGACTGAAAAGTGAGATTGCTTCAAGGTGAGGGTGTGGGAGGGTCCACAGTGATCTCTTCCTGCTAGATCCATCAGAAAGAGGCACACAGGACTGGCCTGAGTACTTAACACTCGTGGGTTTAAAGTCTGCGTTCAGTTCACGTGCAGGAGGACACCCTTTAACGGCAATCCCCATCGCCCTTCATTCCGCTCTGAAAGTCATGAGACTCTGCTTCCAGGCTGTGCTTCTTCGGCCTCTCCCTTTGCTGTGGGGAAGCTTTCTCCCAGTGGAAGGGATGTGTGTCAAGAGGACCAGCATATCTATCGCTGTACATAGTCATCTTTGTGTGTGTCTTTGCGAGCATGGTGCAATTTCTGAAATGGCTCCAGCCACCTCACCCTCTCCTAAAAGAGTCCTTGGATAAGCTTCCCATGATCTATCCTTATTACAGATGTTACAGACATGCTTGGGTGCAAATCAGATTCACCAGACTAGTTTCCCAGGTGTCATCCACATGCACCTTTAAAGTGGAAGCTTATTGACAATCTGTCAGGCTTTTCACTCATTTGCCTTTTGAAATACATATGCTGGATCCCACAGTTTGGTATTTTAGTTCTTGTACATTTGTTAAGTACCATCCAAGCAAACTTGCGTGACTCAACTGCATTTCCTGGTTTGGTTCATAATTGCTGTGTATTTATGAACAGGCTAAACTAGAGTTGGCCCGGGCACTTATCAAAAGGCCAGTTTAAGTTGGGGTCAGGCCATGCTAGGCATTTATCAACAGGCATAGACACATCCTTGGCCAGGGTGGGGTAGCAGGCAAAGCATGCAGGTAGGTTACTCAATGAGATTTTGGTAATTAGTAGCTTGAGAATTCACGTCCTACCTTGACTCTGTCATGTTCAAGTTAAACGAATGTGGAAAATTTCCTGACTTTTCTGGCCCTTGGTCTTCTAAACTATAAAGTCAGTGACATTGAGAATGTGAGATGTCACAGTACATGCCAGCTGCTTACTGCAGAGTTACACACAGAGCAAGTTCAAAACATGCTTGCCATAGCTGACAACTCACCTAGGAGTTGGTTCCTTTCGTTTACATTCCCTGAGGTGAACAAGAATAGTCTCTTCTTCCCTTCTCGGCATGTCTACATCACTACCCCACTGTTGTTCACTAAGTGGTTTTCACGTTCTGATGAAATGTACCCCAGAAAGTCCATCTATTGAAGCCCTAACCGCCAGTGTGACTTAAATGAAGACAATAGAGTACTGTGATGTGATATGACTGGTGTCTACACAGAGGAAGAGATGCCAAACGGATCCTCAGCTTAACTTCTCCACTCCAATACGCGGGTACAGAGGATGGCCATGGGAGGAAGCTGAAATAAAGCCTCATCTGCAAGGCAGGTAGATGCCCAGCCCGCCTCCCTTTGATCTTGACCCTCCAGCCTGCAGAATTGTGAAAACTCAACTTCCATTGTTTACACTGGAAAGGGGAGAGAGAAGCCCCAGCACACATTACTTAGGTTTCCAGAAAGCTATAATGCTGGTTCTTTGGGCCAGAACAAACCACTGGCTGTCTAGCTGACCCGCTGCCACGTCTCCTCAGCCACCTCCTCTTATGAGTCACCTTTCCAATATTTAATTTGTAAGCTTTCCCAGAAACAGTACAAGCCTGACGATCCACCATTCCGAGTTCCTTTCTTTCTTTAGCCTGTTGATAAAGGCCTTCTGACTATGTATTAATTCACCTTCTCCCAGTTCCATACAAGGTGTTTGCTGTTCCCTTTGGCTTTATTTTCTTTAGGTGTGTTTCTCGGGTTCTCATGTCTTTTATCCACAATTAAGAGCAATCTTTCTGGATTATAGCTCATACTTTTCCTGCTGATTCTTTCCTGGCACTGCACCCCATGTTTATGGCGAATCATTTACTCTCTCCCACCAGCAGTGGGTTAGAAGGAACCAGGAGACAGACGAAGTACTCAGGGGAGTGCCAGCCCCCAACACCAACCTCTGGTCATCATCTATGAAGCAGGAGAGCAAGTCACATGGTCAAATACCTTCCATGGGCTGGGCAGAGGCCATATCAAATGTGAGCAAAGGTTCAGTGCCATAAAACAAGGGGAGAAAAAGACAAATGGTTAGCACTAAATCACAAGACCCAGAGAAGGCAGCAGCTCCAGGAACCCCAGCCGTGTGTCACCAAGAAAAGTGTGCCAAGTACTACTGCCAAGTCTTTGAGAAGCCTGACATCTAGACGATGATAGAATTGTTTTAATATTGGCAACTAATTATAATCAAAACAAAAAAGACACCGCTCATGCTAAATAAAACTCATTGTGTGTGAACATGATCTCTGAGCTGCTTTTTCCTATGGGTTTCACCTTAAGACTCTGAATAAAATCATGGTTGGGGGCTGGCAAGATAGCTCAGAGGGTAAAGCACTTGCTGTGCCAACATGAGGACCTAACTTCAAATCCCTACAGCTCATATAGTGTTGGAAGCAGTAGTGTCCCTAACATGAGACTGGAGGCAGAGACAGAAGAATCCCCCAGAAGTTTGCCAACCAACTAGTTGACCTACATAGCGGCAAACAAGAGACCTGTGTCAAACAAGGTAGAAGTGAGAACTGACATCAGAGGTTGTCCCCTGATCTCCACCCACAGGCATAGCACATGGGTACCCACGCTAACATATGCACACATATACACATATGTACAAACATTTTGTTAATGATGGCTGAAGGTTCTCACTGCCTTAACAATAGCGTGAATGGGACCAAAAGATTTTGCTTTTATGATTTTAAAGTTACTCATTTGAAGAAGTGCTCCGTTGGCTCTAGAATCCCGCTTCCACATCTCAATATTATTGTCAATTTCTGGGACCAGGTTCTCCAATTAATATTTACCCAACAAACTTTATAGATTATTTCTTCTCAATATTTCAAGCCTAGGTTCTGTTTCAATGAAAAGAGAAGAAAATGCCAATGGATAGATTAAATCTCAGACTCTCATCTTTATCCTTTGCCGTGAACTAGGATGCAGAAAGGCAACCACGCCGGCTCGTGCATGCAAAGCTTTCCCAGTCCTTGCACACCATCTGGTGGCAGAGCTACCTGTTTATAACAGAAGAATGCTCAGTGAAGGAAGCAAATGGAGCTTGAGGAGGAAGACTGAAAACAGAATAGAAGGCAGGGTGGACGGGGGTGCAATGACACAGACGTGGATTACATGTTGGGTGTGTGTCAGCTAGGAGTAATATGCAAATTAGAAGACTGGCCACTAAGAAGCACCTAATGGTCAATTGTGTAAAACTTTAAAGTTCTCCCAGTGAAGAAAATTTCTCAAGAAAGTGTTAATCATCCACCTATATGGCACAATAACATTTATTGAAGGGGAGGAACAAAGGAAAAAGAAAGTTGGGACAGGTAGGCGCTTTCTCAGATGAGAAGCTTCAAAATCACAAGAGAAAAAGAGAGAGGAGAGAGAGAGAGATTTGGTCAGGCACAGTAGTGGACACCTGTGATCCTAATACTTCAGAGGTGGAGGCATGAATTCAAGGCCAGCGTGAGTTACCAGCATGAGACCCTATCTCAAAAACAATAAAAATTCTTTTTACTTCAGTAAAGCCTCCAAGGAAATGAAAAATGGGAGGGAGGAAAGGAGGAAGGAAGGGAGGGAGGGAGGGAGGAAATACCAAACGACAGAACAAGCCTGCAGTGGATGGGATCACATCACTCAAAAGTTCACTTTAGCGTTCTAAACTCTAGAACCTAATAATGCTGCCTCCTATAGGGACAGACTTACAGCTGAGAAAAATCAGTTAAACTGAAGGCATGTTGATAAGATTGTGAAGTACCATCCAGTATGACCGGTGGACTCATAAAACCTAAGAGTTTGGACCCAGAAACATATTTGCACATTGTCATGTGACGATAAGGGCAGACTGTGGTGATACAAAAGGCTGTCAGCAAACCATAAGGACCTGGGAGAAGGGTGCAACAGCTTCTCTCGGTTTCCAGGGGTCAACCCTGATCATACCTTTTCCTGGGCTTCCAGCCTGCAAGACCGTTGTATTTCTGTTGCTTGTATCACCTAGCTCATGCTTCTTGGCTATAGAGTCTACCAGACTAATCAAAGTCTGCCTCTCACTTTGAACTTTTGTTATGTTTTAAAAATTATCGCCGGGCGGTGGTGGTGCATGCCTTTAATCCCAGCACTCAGGTGGCGAATCTCTGAGTTTGAGGTCAGCCTATCTACAGAGGGAGTTCCATGACAGCCAGGGCTATACAGAACAACTCTGTCTCAAATAAATAAATAATAAGTAAAAAATAAAATATCATTTTAAAATATCATTTTCTGTTATAGGTCACCATCATAAAAGCAAATCAGCCACATTCCTGGGATAAAATCGACAGATTCTGTTCAACTTAGCAAATATTTATTATCCACCAGAGTGATGTATTTTTTTTTAAGATTTATTTATTTATTATGTGTACAGTATTCTCAGCATTCTGTCTGCATGTATGCCTGCAGGCCAGAAGAGGGCACCAGATCTCATTACAGATGGTTGTGAGCCACCATGTGGTTGCTGGGAATTGAACTCAGGACCTTTGGAAGAGCAGGCAGTGCTCTTAACCACTGAGCCATCTCTCCAGCCCGAGTGATGTATTTTTAAATGGAATTAACACTCATTTCCTAGACTCATAAAATGAAAACAACATTTATTAGAAAGGGTGAAATACCTGACTTGACACAAACCATTGCATCTTAAGACTTAAGAAGTTCTTTCATGAACTTGAGTGTTAAGATTGTCAACAAAATATTAGCAAATCAAATCTAATACAAGTAGAATTATATAGCCCACGAGGAAGTGAGATTTGTTCCAAGAATGCAAGCTTGGCTAAATATTTTTAAATCAACTCATCCATCACATACATAAGCCACTAAAAAACCCCATTATCATATCAATAGACACAATAAAAGCATTTGGCAAAATCCAGCACATATGAAAACTCCTACACATATGAATGCTCAGCACATGGAGAATGGAAGGTTATGCCCTCAATCTGTAAAGAGCCTGTACAGGAAATGCACAGCTAACATTATACTATGGTCGTAAACTAGCAGTCTGCTTTTGCTATGGGAGCATGGCAAGAATGGCCTCTGCCACCGACACTTTACACTATTTATTGCATTAGCTAAAAGGTCTAAGCAATGCTATAAGACAAGAAAAGGAATTTACAGGAATATATATATCAGGAAAGAAGAAAAGTAAAGAAATTAAGGGCCAGAGAACTTATGATCATACCCTAGATGGTAGAGCAATAAGCAGTAAAGTTAGAACAATATGTACCCTGAGCCCAAGGCTCTTTGCACTCAGTGACTTAGACCAGTATTTCTTGTCCAAACAGTAAAACTATTACTCTTCTTCATCTCTTATGTATACAAACAACTGTAGCCAAGGAAGTCTTTTGTTAACACCAGAGACCTACATACGCCATTTGACAAGTGACATGCCGAGGGTATATGTTAAGCATTTCACATGTATTATCATATTTAATATGACTCAAAATTGAAAGACACGGATATCATTACTCAATCCAACTGAAAAGAAATCTGGACCTACCAAGTTGAGTGTGTTAATGTTATTTCAAGTTAATTAGCTATAAAACTCAAAAACTGACCTTTACCCCCAGAGCCCACTTTCTAAACAGCTATGCAGTGTTCCCTAAGGCACAAGCAAAAATACATGGGCTGGCACCAATGAGACTGACCTAGTCCACTTTAAAGTCAGCATGGTACAGGTCATCTTTATACCATGAAAGCCGTTCTCAAACCTCTACCTACCCTGTTCAATACCAGAGATGTCTAAGTTGATTGTGGAAGCAAGCAGGGGAGGCCAAACGACCTCTGCCTATAGAAATTAACAGAGAGCTTCAACTGAGGACACACTGACACCAGCACTTGGGCATCCCAAGTCTCAGTTACTGCACACAATTCAGAAGAGTCAATGAGTTGAGAGGAGAAACCATGCAAAATTTCTTGACTATTCAATTTTTAAATGTATTTTATGTATGAATACTCTATCTGTAGGTATGTCTGCATGCCAGAACAGGGCATGAGACCCAATTATAGATGGTTGTGAACTGTCATATGGTACCTGGGAATTGAACTCAGGACCTTTGGAAGAGCAGCCAGTGCTCTTAAGTCATCTCTCCAGTTCGAAGAACCAAATTTTTGCTAGCAGAAAAAGATACAAAGTCACCTAATATAGTCCTTATTTCTTCTCATACAAATGAGGAGCTTAAAATTAAAAAAAAATCACATAAACCTCTCTATCAAAGTCCTCTAAAGTTATTGAGAAGTCATCATTTCCTTTGCGATTCTAAGATGTCAAAACAGGCTTTCTCAGTAGGGAAGTCCTTGTCATTAACTGTGACAGCTATTCTTGGTTGTCAGCTTGATTATATCTGGGATGAACTATAGTCCAGAAATAGGGGGCACACTTGTGATCCGGATCTCGAGGCAAGAAGACAACAGCCTTTGATCTAGATCTTGAGGCTGGAAAGCTTAATGTGGGCCACACCTTCCACTGGAAGCCTATATAAGGACAATGGAGGAAGGAAGGGTTTGTTCTTCCCTTGCTTACCCTCACCTTGTCAGTACATCCATTTCTTCTTCAGGATCCCAGCAGACCATCTGAGACACTCAGCCTCTTGGGACAGAGCAGCTACTAGATTCTTGGACTTTCAATTCATAACTAGCCATTGTTGGATTACAGCCTGTAAGTCATTCCAATAAATTCATATTTTATATATACATATATATACATGAATATATGTATACGTGTATGTGCATAAAGAGAGATAGAGATTCATTCCATAAATTCTGTGACTCTAGAGAACCCTGATAACACACTAATAGAAGTGGGGTTGGGAGATAACAATAAAAGAAAGTGGGCTTCTTTTCTTACAAAAAAAAAAAACCTAGTGTTTTCAGTTTTATCATCTTTCTTTCCTTCTTTCACTCGTGTATTTATTCAGCAAGTATTTACTGAATGTCTGCTATACTCTGGGTACTATACCATGAGATAAGAATACTACTAAAAACAGGATGGACAAGATTCTAATGGGAAGAGGTAAATATTTCTATGTTCTGAATCACATCCAAGCACGATATGTCAAGGAAGCAGTGCAAGAGCTATTGGAAGAGAAGGTGACCATGTCTGAAAACTGAGGTAACTTATAAGGAAGTAAATGACAGCCAGGCCTGGTAATGCAGTCCTGCAATCCTTAGGTGAGAAGGGGATGATATCAAACACAGCCTGGGATATCAAGAAGTAAATGACTGTCAATCTAAGACTTGAGAGAGGAAAAGATGTATTAGTCAAGTGGGAAGGAGGTCCGTAGAAAGGCCAAGTGAAAGTGAGCGGAGGAAACAGCATACAAAAGAGACAGGGAGAGACGGAGAGCACATGCATCTGCAAAGGAGGGGGCAGAGTACATGGCAGGCAGAAGAGAAGATGGGCAGATTCCAAAAGGGTCTTGTCAGGAAGAGGTTTGAACTTTAGGCAATGAAGAAGGAAAAAAAAATGAAGGAGCAGGAGCCAGTGAGGATCATTTCTATCAGCAGGCAAAGTACTGTAGTGATTCTAAGCTACTTGAGTAGCAGAACAATGGGACTTGATTGGTTGGTCATGAGTAAGAGAGGCAGAGAACAGCCAAGAGTAAGTATCAAGAGTCCCGTGCGCGCATGGGGACTAATCTTCTGAGTCAGGAAGAAAGGAGAGCCAAAGACAAACCAACGGGAAGGAACAGTCATGGTGACAGGCTTAGAGCTCTGACCACATCACATCTCAAAATCCTTTGAGATATGAAGATTGTCTTCCAGCAAGGTTTAGAATAGAAAGCAAACGCCTCTGAAATCATTCACTCTGAAGTCCATGTTTTATAGATGTGAAAACTGAGGTACACAGAAGGGAAAGAAAAGTTAATTAAGTAACTAGATGGAGGGTCTAAGTGATGCTCACTGCCAGACACCATCTCTCAAAAGCAAGAGTTGAACTTCTGATTCTCCTTACCGGAGCAATCTGCTCAGAGAAACAAAACAAACAAACAAAAAAACTGTATTAGATTATGGGTATCTCACTCTTTTCCAGGAAAACACCTAAACAAAAGTGTTTAAATGAAGGGTCTCAACTAGTTCTTTCAACTGTGTGGGAAAATTAGTATTATTTGCCAGCTGTTGAGCTGCCTACAGATTGTGCATTGTGCTTCAGGCTTCTAGCTTTTGTGAGCTTTCATGTTTTCTGGTGTGAGTTTTTAGCAATGCTGCCGTATGAGTCATTTCTACTCCTTTACCCACACTCCTAGAAGTAACCCCAAAAAAACGCATTGGTTCACACACACACACACACAAACACGCACAAAGTTTTCTAATACATGTCCTTTGGGTTTTTTGTTTCGTTTTGTTTGATTGTTTTTTATTAATTTTTGTTTTTGTTCTCTCTTTTTGATTTTTTTAGATGGTTTCTCAGTGTAGCTCTGGCTGTCCTAGAACTCATGCTGTAGACCAGGCTGGTCTTGAACTCAGAAATCCACCTGCCTCTGCTTCCTGAGTGCTGGGATCACAGGTATGCACTACCACCACTAATAAATGTGTTTTCTAATAATGTACACTGCAAAAATTATCAACAATAGTTGGGTGGTGGTGGCACGCACCTTTAATTCCAGCATTCTGGGAGCCAGAGGAGGGCAGATCTCTGTGAATTCAAGGTCAGCCTGGTTGGTTTACAGAATGAGTTTCAGGGCAGCTAAGGCTACACAGAGAAGCCCTGTCTTCAAAATAAAAGAATAAATACAAATTTAAAAAGTTATCAAAAGTCTTTGCCTTTTAAAATTCCTAGTAATGCATTTCATCTTTTTAAAAATCATGACTATAATTGCAATTTCTAACTCTTAGATGGTACATGGCATTGCACGAAAGAAGTAACAGCACTTTAACATTAAAAACCACACAAATCTCAAACGTAGCAAGGGCTGATTTTATGTAGAACTTGCCCTTCATCTCCTCTCAGACATGTTCACCCACAGTGTGAAATTAATTGTCAACAATTCACTCATTATTTTTGGTAGGAGCATTTGTTCTGCTTTGTTACTTAGGGTTTGTCTTTTGAAGACAGTCTCTCTGGTACACTGGCCAGGTTGCCTCTACGTCCACAGAACTAGAATAATAAGTGTGCATCATTGCATCCAATTCTTCTGAAATTTTTATTCCATTCCACCATTAACAGTTCTGATCCCGGCTCTATGGAGCACATCAGTAGGGCTAGCACCAAAAGGGCAGAAGCAGGAGGCTCATAGCAAGTGAAAATTAGGCCTGGGGGTGCTGGTCTATAATCTCAGCTAATAGGAAGGCCAACTCAGGAGATCGGCCACTTCAAGGCCAGTCTGGACTACAGCAGAAGCAATAATTTCTCACCATAGACCTAAAAGATGAAGCTATTTAGTCAAAGATGAGTAGAAGGCTAAGTAAGAACGATTAGAGTTCTGGGACAGCCAGTGCTACATAGTGAGACACTGTATCAAACAAAAACAATAACAACAAAAAGAAACATCATGCTAGAATAAGAAAAATACAGGAATAGTCTCTGAATAACCAAACATTTTTTGCATGTGAAACTGAAATAAATCTACATCTCTAGCTATATAAGCAATTATATTAAGGAGCCAAAGTAAGAAGACATCCCTGTTACTACAGTCTGCTTACCGGTGATTAAATTAGAATATGTTTGTCATTAAAAAATTGCATAATGGTTGCATATAGCACAGATCAACCTTCTTCTCTGACTCCTGTGATGTTGCCAGATGCAAGTAACTATATCAACCCCAGTCAGTAAGAAAAACAATTTTCTTATAAATCACTGATACTCAATAAAGACAACCTACACCAGTGGTTCTCAATGCTGTGACTCTTTAATATAGCTCCTGACATGGCGGTGACCCCCACGATAAAATTATTTCATTGCTACTTCATAACTTTTGCTACTGTTATGAATGATAATGTAAGTATCTCATATGCAGGCTATCTAATATGTGACCCCTGTGAAAAGGCCATTTGATCCTCGAGGAGTTGTGACCCACAGGTTGAGAACCACTGACCTACACCAACTCCAAGATCTTCCATAACCAACCATGTCCCTCTTTGGTCCTAATGCTATCCTTTAGAAAATCAAAGCTCAACTTAAAATTAAACACAGCCAATTGATGTTTTATTTATGTCCAAGGTAAGTGAAGAGCAACTAAACAAAACAGCATACAAAATCGGACGTTATCAGTATGGTTTTTAAGGCTAAGAATCCAAGGTGTCCTTTCAGTGTTTCCTTATTGGGTTTCATCTCACGTCAATGGTTTAATTCTCACAGTGTGGCGCCTAGAATGGTGGTCAGCATGGTGTGTTGTGGAACTCCTTCAGTCAATAACCTTTAAGATACTGGCCCACTTTGGGCATGGGCTCATGCAGTATAAGTGCAGAAAAAAAGCATGCGCAGCCCTTTTTTCTGTTGGACTTGGTTCCCGGTTCCCACTTCCCAGAGCACACAGCGGACTGCAGGTTGCTACCCTTATTGTGAGTTTATTCCCAAATAAATAAACCTTTGTAATCCTGCATTCCAGGCTATTGTGAAACTCTGACAATACTACAATGGTGTGTCACTCAAAATCCCCAGAGAGCAGCCCATTACCTTGGGGAAGGCACTTGTATGCCCAAATTTAGAAATCACTGTGGGAAAGCTGAAGAGACTAAGGGGCCAGAGCAACCACAAAGGTGGAAGCATCGCGTACAAAGGGAACTTAATAATGAGCAGCTTCCCTGAGCATTGAAAATGGGTCCAGCAGCAAGGGGAGATGATGGGACGTTTCATTTAAGTTAAGAAAAACATAGTTTTGAACCATCCACACCACACCGGTTTTCCACAGGTTGAACAGTGATCATTGGGCCTATTGGGGATGGGGGAGGGGACAGGGTGGCAATATGAGAATTAGTGAGGAAAGACACAACGAATCTCCCAGTTTAGATTAGCTACTCTGAGGGATATAGCTCAGGAGTGGAGTGGTTGACTAGCACGCATGATGTCCTGGGTTCATCCCCAGTATGTTGGGGGAGGAGAAGATATAGCTAAACCCATGATCCCACTTTGACATTCTGATCCCTCCCTAACTCCATCACGACAGAACAGCTTTGCACAGTGACTTTGTCACACCCTAAGCCGTCCAAATCGGAGGCTGCAGACCTGGGCTGTGATCAAGCAGGAAGAACCATTAATTCACTTCTCAGGTGAACATCAGGTGAGAAGCCCTGCTTGGGTCATCGCCATGGGAGCATGGGCGAGAGCAGGAGTTTCTGGATGAAGCAGAAGGAAGGGGAGTTTCCAGAGAAGGAGTAAAGTCAAGATCTGCAAACTGGGCTCAAATGTCCATCACAGTCGCCTATACTATTGAAAAGGCTTAATTTCCAAGCAGGCAACTGTACAGTAAAGGAGAACTGACCATAACTAGCAGCTGAAAGCAGGCATAAAGTTCATACACATACTACAAGCCCATGAGATAAGCCGGCAAGACAGAATTCATGAGTGAAGCACGGCAGGATTGTGTGTGTATGCATGTATGTGGGTGAACATGCACATGGAGACCTGGGGCTGACGCTGAGGATCACGTGGGGGGGGAGGGTGAACATGCACATGAACACCTGGGGCTGGCGCTGAGGCTCACATGTGCATGTGTGTGGGTAAACATGCACATGGAAACCAGGGACTGGTGCTGAGGCTTACGTGTGCATGTGTGTGGGTGCACACGCACATGGAGATCAGGGGCTGGTGCTGAGGATCTCTCTGATCTCTCTGCCACCCCGTATGCACTAAGGCAGGATCTTCCAGTCAAAGCTCACATGACAGGACTTGTCTCCCTAGTCATTTTATGTTGGGGCTTTGTTGTCTCCATCCTCGAAGTCTCAAAGTGCAGGTTGACCTCCATGCATAAGACAAACCCACATTTACAAGGACACTAGAGATTCAGGCTTTCTTTCTCTTGCTTGAGTGGCAAGTATCTTAACTAAAGAGCCTTCTTTTCAGTACTTTTTGTTTTGTTTTGTTTTGTTTTTCAAGACAAGCACAGCTCTGGCTGTCCCAGAACTCACATTTTGTAAGCCAGACTGGGCTTGAACTCACAGACATTCGACTTCCTCTGCCTCCTGAGTGCTGGGATTATGGGTGCCACCATTTTCTGGCTTCAGTACTTCTGAAGATGCATATTCTTACACTTAAGTTTATAGCATCCAATGCTGCACTGCTGATAGTAATACAAAAACATTTAGTCTCCAACTTAATCCTTCTGGATAAATAACCTGTCAGTAAATCTACATGTTTATCCAGCATCATTCTAAATGATGCTAACAATACACGTTATTGCTTCATTGTGGTTCAGAATAAAACCTAACATCTTGTATTTTTTAAAATGAATTTTGAAAGTAGCTGGCATTTCTCAAAGGTCTCCAACTGTTTGGTTTTCAATGATAAATTTTAAGCTTGTGGGAGCTGGGGTTTGGCTTTGTTTTTATTTTAACTGTGTAGTATATATAATTTATTTATCTTCCTCAGAATTTTGCAAATTATAGTGACGCTGAAGTTGAATTTGAATACTTTGTGCCTGCAGTGCTCTGAGCATGTGAGAAGCCTCGGTTTCCAATGCCAGTTGGCCTAGGAAAGCATCAAAGCCATTGAAAAGAGTTGGCACCCTTACCAAGCAAAGATTTTACCAAATTACAGAGAAATAAAGAAAGCCTGGCAGAATGAACATCCAAACTGTAAACTCTAGAAAATTAGAGTCTGGCACCGCAGCTCACACTCATCCCAGTACTTGGGAGCCTAAGGGAGGAAGATTGTTAGGAAGCCAGCCAGGGCTACATAGTGAATTTCTGGCTAACCCTACCTAGAGTATCAAACCCTGTACAGAGAAGAGATAGTCATTTTTACTCAGTGCTGTGGCCACCAGCAGGTTGTTCCCCATACACAGTACTAACTGGACACATTGGAATTGGAATTTAAAAATGAAAAAGAAGCAAGGAAAAGAAGGGAGGGAGGGAGGGAGGGAGGGAGGACATGAAATTGGAAGGAGGACCTGCTAAGATGAAAAATGGAGAGTGGATACATTGTAGACCTGTGTGAAATCCTCAAAGAAAAAAATAACATTAATAAAGAAAAAATTAACTCCACAACTCTGTCAGGGGGTACAGAACTAAAAAGGCTAGATTTGGATACATAATAAGTTTCAGGCCAGCTTGGGCTACATACTGAGACCCATCTCAAAACAAACACAAAATCAAAACAGACTTGCGTGAAACATTAAAGAAACCACACAGCCTTCCAGCAGGCATTTCTACCAAGATAAAAAGAAACCAGACAGGTTTCAACTGAGAAGGGGTCACTGCCTCTAAAAGCTTTGGGCCCTAACACCTCCTGGAATTTGACAGCAAATACAAAGAGCACGCTGTGGATAAGCACTGGTCACACTCCAGGTTCTTCTTCTTCTTCATCTAAACAGCACTATTTTATACCATCTTAGCTGTGTAAAACTAGATCCTCCCCTGTAGTAGTTTTTGTTTGGTGACTTGTTCTCTGAGACAAGGTCTCATATAGCACAGGCTGACCTAGAATTTGCTGTGTAGAGGATGACCTTGAACACCTGGTCCTCCTGCCTTCCACCTCCTGAGGACTGGGATTATAAATGTGCACCCCATCACCCAGCTCCTGATCTCCTGAGTGCTAGGACTGCAGGCATGCACCCCCAAAGCATGATTACCCTATACTTCTCACACTGCGAGAAGATGCCTTCATATTTTCAGCACTTAGAATGTGTATAAATTCTTGTATACATAAGTGTGTATGAATGTGTAGATATGACTAAGGTTTATCACCTGTATTTTTGTTTATATGTGTGTGTCTATATGAAGGTGTGCTAAGTGTTTAGGGGTACACCAAGAGGCCAGAAGACGGTTTTGGATCTCCTAGAGCCTGAGCTACCTTAATTAAGTGGGTGTTGGGAACAGGACTCGGGTCCTCTGGCAGAGCAGCAAATGTTCTTAACCAGTGAACCATCTCTGTAGCCCCTGTGTGAATAATTAAGATGGGAAAGTTTCTTTGTGGGGCTCCATTAACATAAGATATTGATTGTGTTTATTTTTAGAACATTTAAAAACATTACAAGTAACATTTGGAATGGTTCTCTCCAGGCATATTTCAGGCGGTTTTTATTTTCCTCTTTATACATTTCTACACCCTTTTAAATTCACTGATAACAAATGATGATGCGAATGACCTGGAAATCTTTTGCACTGTGTGCAGACATGTAAAATGGTAACGCCACTTGTGAGACACAGTATAGAAGTTCTTCAGAAATTAAATACAGAATCACCTAATATGTTCTATTTCATTTCTGGGTATACGTCCCAAAGAATTCAGAGGCAATTAAACACCCATATTCATAGCAACATTACTTACAGTAGCCAAAAGACAACTCAGTTGCTGATTGACTGCTGAGTGAAAAAGTAAAATGTGCTATGCACATAGCTTTGAGGGAACATCACTAAGCCTTAAGAGAGGGGCATTTTGACACACTAGTAATCCCAGCACACAAAGGGTAGAGGCAGAGGGACCAGGAAATTGGGTGTGGCTGTATACACAATAATCCAGCCCTCAGGAAGTGGAAGGCAAGAGGATCAGGGGTTCAAGGTCATCCTCTACACAGCAAATTCTAGGTCAGCCTGTGCTATATGAGACCTTGTCTCAGAGAACAAGTCACCAAACAAAAACTACTACAGGGGAGGATCTAGTTTTTACACAACTAAGATGGTATAAAATAGCATGCTGTTTAGATGAAGAAGAAGAAGAACCTGGAGTGTGACCAGTGCTTATCCACAGCGTGCTCTTTGTATTTGCTGTCAAATTCCAGGAGGTGTTAGGGCCCAAAGCTTTTAGAGGCAGTGACCCCTTCTCAGTTGAAACCTGTCTGGTTTCTTTTTATCTTGGCAGCAATGCCTGCTGGAAGGCTGTGTGGTTTCTTTAATGTTTCATGCAAGTCTGTTTTGATTTTGTGTTTGTTTTGAGATGGGCCTCAGTATGCAGCCCAGGCTAACCTGAAACTCTGACCTGCAAAAGCAAGCATTACTCCCTTTCCTATACAACAAACACAGTCTGTCTCTTTGCTTAAAAGCAAAGATGTGCAATTCCATTATCACCATTCATTTCATATATTGAACGGTCATACACAAGTCCGCTGGCTTCACCTCGCCCCAGGTAACCAGCAACCTTTCTCCAGCTGACTACTCTATGTATCTCAGATGGGTAGAATTATAAACTGCTGGTCCTTTGTGACTGGTTTGTTTCAGTTAGTGCAATCTCAAGGTCCACCCATGCGAAAGTATTTATCAGGATGCCCTTCTTTTGAAGGTTAAATACTGCTCCCTCATAGCTGTGTAGGTTCCACATTTTTCTTACCCACTCAGTGGTCAATGGACGGCTGAGTTGCTTCTATCCTACCTTTTGGTTATTGTAAATAATGTTGCTGTGAATACAGGTATGGATCTACCTCTACCAGGACCTTCTCTGAATTCGTCGGAGCAGGTACCCAGAAATGAAATACTACACCATAGGTAATTCTGTATTCGATTTCTAAGGACCTTCTACACCATTTTTCATCAGTGGCTTTACTATTCTACCAGCCTGCCCACAGTATATAAGGATTCTAAAGTCCTTCATACTGTCATCGATATTTCTTATTTTCGGCTTAGATGTGATGACCCATCTTAATGCCTGTGGTATACCATCTGAAGGTGGCTGCAATTGCATTTCCCTAATGACTGGTGATGCAGAACATTTTTTATGAGTTTATAAATTTATATTCCTTTATAAATAGTTTTCAGAGAAATAGCTACTTAAGCCCTTTGCTTTTCATCAGGGAATAGAATCAGAGGAAAGTTTAACACTCCATCTAAATGAAACTGTAGATTTGGGGCATTCTTGGTGTCAATAGTTATGTGGGATGTAGACTTGGGCTTTTGTCCTATGACCTCTTGGACATAAGAAGTGGAAAGCTGGAGTATATGGTGGCGTAGTTCTCAGCATTCTGTCCTTTAAGTGGTGACACATGTTTATTTTCTGCCCTTTTGATTGACTCAATACAATAATACTATACAGCCTCGGACAACAGCAAGGCATCATGGTATAGCTGTTCAGAGTTTATCAAGAATCGTTTCTCTGGAGTCACACAAGCTCACTGACATCTCCGGAGGACCAAACCTGAGATGATTCCACAGTCCCTTCCTACCACCTCACATGAGGCAATGCTCTCTATACATAGCTTTAGAAAGAATGGGGCAACAAGGAGCATTGTCAGGTCAGCAATCATCAGTCATGTGCTAAACATCCCTCAGAAACCACATACTACAGACGAGCATGATTATGGTTAAGCTGACCAGACACTTCCCATTTATATGTACGAGTGCAAGCCTCCTTAAAGCAGGAGGCTTTTACACGTTTGTTTCACTGGTGCTGAAACAAAAATGAGGTAACTATAATAGGGCCCCAGACCTTAGTAGGCCCCCCAGATCTTAGCATAATGGACCCCATGATGAAAGTACCATTTGGGCCAGAAAACTCTGCACGTACCACAGGCCAAAATGAAAACAAAGACCTAATCCATCAAAGTCTATAGTTCTGGGAAAGTCTCTAAGTGTACTAACTTTGCCTTTTGGCTTTTGCAGTTCCGTTTCTGGCTAACTGTTCTTGCTAACTGAAGTATGTCAGCCCAGAACATGGTTTTGGTGCTGAAAATTTATCCTGAGGAAGGCTAAGTGCTACATTGGTTGTCCCAGACTGCAGTGCAGTCACCGGCTGGCTAATAATGACATTCTATTGCCCAAGCAATCTTCTCTGGTGGATGCCCCACAAGAGTACCTAAAGCTGAGAGAGATGAAATAATCCAGAGAAAATCATCTAACTATAAACAGTTAAACTGCAGCCAGGCAGAAGGGTTGAAGATTCCCCAATTCTGAATACTTTATCAACTGTAGGTACTTTGAGGACAGAGCTAAATCCAGTGTGATACAATCCGGCATACCCTCTGTAAGCCACAAAATACAGACAGTAGGAGCACCAACATATGGGGAGGCACACAAATTCACAGAGTGAGAAGTAGTTGTTTTAGGCAAAAAAAAAAAAAAAAAAGTGTGAGAAGGAAGAGGCAGTCCTCATATCACAAAAGTCCAGAGTTCAGAACCAAGGCATTATCCTGGCTCTCATAAAGAAGTCCCAATGATGCTGATGCTGAAACCCAGAGACACTCTGTACACCTGCACATCTGTAAGTGTATGTCGAACCACCAGCTCAAGTTCCTGCCATGCACAGTGGATCTATATGTTTCTATAAATCGAGTTAATATTTGTGCAAAAAGCAAAAGGAAATTGCACAGTATTTTGTACATGATTCGTGTCTCAACTTGCTAAGCATAAGGTTCTACAATGTGTACAGCCTTATCTGGACACTTCATTTTCCCACATGCTACAGGCTTTAAGAAATGGAAGTGGCCTGGCCTCTCTAAGTAAGAGAGGTCTTGATCTTATCTGACATTGAGGAGCCAGGTCGCCTAGCAATGTAGAGAAAAATTGCTAGGAAGAGGTTCTAGTGCATAGTAGGCATTGCTGGGCGCCATGCCCTGTACTGTTTTCCTGGTCAGTCATAGGTGGTGCCTGCTCTACTTTTCATTCTGTGTCTAGTTCACAGTGCGCATAGCTTAATAGTGAAATAAAATGTAAAAGCTGGTCTGCTCCTTCCTTGCACATCACCAAGCTTGGAAACCAAACGTACTTCAAAGTTTAGAATGTAAACCATCTCGTGGGGTTCTGTGTATGAGACAAGTTTAGACTTTCCCTGTTCATGGGAACACACACTATTTACCAAACATTCTCCTCTCCCAAAGCTAGTAACTCCTAGTTGTCTTTAATCAAAAAGAAGTTTTCATATCAAATTAAAAGATTATCACAAGGGTTAGGGATGATGGCTCAATAGATAATAGTGCTTGGTGCACAAGTGTGAGGACCTGAGTTCAAATCCCCAGCATACACATAAAAAGCCAGGGCTGACTGCAGGTGTATCTATAATTGAAGTATGGGGGGTCGGGAAGCACAGACAGGAGGATTGCTGGGGCTTCCTTCCTACCAGTCTTGTTCCAGGCTCTGTGAGAGACCCTGTTCCAAGGAAATCAGATGGAGAATGACGAAGCAGGATGCCTGATGCTGCCCTGACAAACACAAACTATCGTGTGTGTGTGTGTGTGTGTGTGTGTGTGTGTGTGTGTGTGTGTGTGTGTGTGTGTGTGTGATCTCCTGAGGCTGTACAGGAGAGTTCAGGTTGACAGTAAAGGTAAAAATCTAATCATTTTTTAATAAACACTGAAAATGCTATTGTTTTGCTGCAATGTTAAGGACACAGCCATTAGTCCTGGCTTGTTGTGCTTTAGTCCAGACTCTGACAGACTGGGCAACACATCCACTTTGAGACAAAGAGCCTGGGGGTGCTAATTCCAGAAGCCATCAGTGGTTGACTTTGGAAACAGTCCAAGAAAAGCATAAGGATTGAGATAATTCCAGGCAGACTGAGGTTGTGGTTCTCTAGAGCGTGAACTCCCAAGCTAACAGTTCGTCTTCTAACTTTATGAACTGTCTATAGATTCCTGAGGGCTGTGCACTATCCTACAATGAATGCATGCATAGATCTGTAAAACTAACCCAACAAGTGAACCCTATAAGAAACTTGAAGATGGTGAGTCCTGATTTTCTATAAAATCTAAATACTTTTAACTCCACAGGCAACAACTCAAGCCTATGAATCACTCTTCTGTATTATGAACTACTCTGTGTTCCATGAAGCAAAACGCTATCAGAATGGACCTTGTTACCCTTGGGTGCATTGGTTTCATGAAGAATGCAAGGAATGCAATGTAGCACACTTGATGACAAGCTTCTATGACAGAGAGTGGGTGGGTGCTCGATCCAACCCTGTACACTTGAAGACCAACAAAAACTACTTGCACATTTCTCAAAAATAAATCAATAGAATGGAGATCCTTTTTGAGTAAAACAAGGTTCTAGTCCAAGAACATAAAACACTGTTTAGAGCAGGGTGGTGGTGGCACATGCCTTTAATCCCAGCACAGGAGGCAGAGACAGGTGATTTCTGTGTATGTGCATATATACATATGATATATATATATATATACATATATATATATTAGAGGATGGGTGGTGATGGTGCATGTCTCTAATCCTAGCACTCGAGAGGCAGAGGCGGGAGGATCTTTGTGAGTTTGAGGCCAGCCTGGACTACAAAGTGAGTTCAAGGACAGCCAGGGCTACACAGAGAAACCCTGTCTCAAAAACAAAAATAAAAACAAACAAACAAAAATAATTGCTTAGAGGAAAGTCATTGGTAGCCCCAGTCATTATAATCACCACAACCAATATTGCAAGGAACAGTCAGATGGTTGTAGGTACAGTCCCATATCATGTCTAAACTGAAGGTTAGGAAGAGGTAAATTCCAGTACTACATACCTGTAACCTGAGGGCTTTCCACATCCTAATTACTGGCCAGCAATCTAGTGCTGTCTTTACATCTGTGTGCTGTGAAAGAGGCCACTGGTCACCAACAAGAGCCTTGGAGTAATGGTCAAATAGATACAGAAGCCCAGACTCATCATACCACAGACTAGTCACAAAAGACCACAGGCACTCTCGCATAACTTCACAATTAAATTTTAAAAAGCTGGAAGTGAAATTAACCTTCTGTACAAGAAATAGTCCAGCCACCAAGATCACGGTATAATCACGGTGTGTCTTAGTTAGGGTTCCATTGCTGTGAGGAGACACCATGACCATGACAACTCTTATAAGGAAAACATTTAATTGGGGCTGACTTACAGTTTCTGAGGTTTACTCCATTATCATCATGGCAAGAAGAAGACATGGTGCTGGAGAAGAAGCAGAGAGTTCTACATCTTGTTCCACAGGCCACTGAAGAAGACTGCCCCATCGTGTGTGGCCTGACCTCAAAGCCTGCCTCCACAGTGACACACGTCCTCCAACAAGGCCATGCCTCCTATGGGTCATGCATTCAAACACATGAGTCTATGGGGGCCATACTGTTGCAGGATATTTGATTACACTGTGAAACCTGGGATGTGTTAATAAAACCTTGGACCAGGGGGTGGAATCAGCAATTAGTTAATAGGATTTAGCCATAGAGAGTACAGGGAAGCCAGGGAGATGGATGAAGAGATACACAGGAAGAAATAGTGAGAGACTTAGAATTTGCAGTCTTTTTGGTTTGGGGTAGTGATGTGGGATTCCCCACTGTATGCTGTGAATACCGTTGGTTAATAAAGAACTATTTTGGGCCTGTGCAGGGCAGAATAGAGGTAGGCGGGGAAACTAAACTGAATGCTGGGAGAAAGAAGGCAGAGTCAGAAAGAAGCCATGTAGTAGCCCCACCAGAGGGGAAAGATGCAAGAACTTACCCAGTAAACCACAGCCTCGTGGCGATATACAGATTAATAGAAATGGGTTAAGGTGTAAGAGTGAGCTAGAAATATGCTTAAGCTATTGACCAAGCAGTGATTTAAATAATATAGTTTTGTGTGGTTATTTCAGGGCTGAGTAGCTAGAAACAAGCAGCCTCCTACAACAGGGTGGCTGGGGAGATGCTCTCTTACTGGATCTCCAGCCAAAAGGGAAGGTCAGCTGGTTGCTTTTTGGCCTCTCTAATCTAGCTGATTTTCATACCAACATCTGATTCCCAAGTCTTTATTAGTAAATAGAATGATAGAGACTTAGTTAAAAACTACATTTGGCAGCAGTGGCAGAGCAAGGAAAGGCCAAGAACTGAGCAGCGGAGCACTGCCGGTTAGGCTGCAGGGCCACAGAAAATAGTTAAAATATCAGTAGACTCAGGTGCAGCCACTAAACTGATGGTAAAACACCACCATACCTATTCAAACACAGTACAGGAAGACAGGGCTGGGATGACATTCGGCAAGTAGCCCTGCAATGGAGTCTACTGAAGACAGATGTGTTCATGGCTAGAAAAGGAGACTTAGCTGGAAGCATCCGTAAACACACCTCCAGGAAGAAAGGTGTTGTCTTAGTCAGTGTTCTATTGTTGTGAAGAGACACCACCACCACGGTAATCTTACCCAAGAAAGCATTTAACTGGGGGCTTGCTTTCATTTTCAGAGGCTTAGTCCACTATGATGGCAGCCCATCATGGCAGATAACATGGTGGCAGAGGGCATGGCAGCATGTAGGCATGGTGCTGGAGAAGTAGCTACACCCTAATCAGCAGGCAGAGAGAGAGAGAACGAGAGAGAGCAGGGGAGGCTGGACCTGACATTGGCTTTTGAAACCTCAAAGCCCACCCCCAGTGACACACTTCCTTCAACATGGGCACACCTGCTCTAACAAGGCTATGCCTCCTAATCCTTATAATCCTTTCAAATAGTTCCACTCCCTGGTAACTAAACATTAAAATATATGAGCCTATGGCAGAAGCATTCTTATTCAAACCACCACAGGTGTCCTCACTAATCGTGGAATTTAGTTGCTGTTGACATGTTCATCTAGAATGGAGATAGATGCAACCAGTGAGTTAGAAATCATCTCCCATTATTGCTACCCTGACTCTAATTTCTCCCCTCAAATGTTCTGACTCCTCCCCACAGAAACTTGAACATGTGGAACAACTAATGGGGACATCATATTCCACATGACAGTTTACATTCACCAGGAAATGACCCATCACGTAGCCAGTATAATGCTGGTACTATCTTATGCGTTATATTGATAGAGCCACATACCTAGGCCACGTATCACACAGAGGGCAAAAATATAGTGGCATTTAAGAGGTGTCCCCACCCAAGGGCAAGTTATTGAGCCAAGATTGAACTCTTTTAGGCTTATAAAATAAGCCCAACAATTAAGGGCACTCTGGAAGAAACAGGGTGTTTGTAGACTTCCTGGAAATACATGTAAGATTTCAGGTAATTATAACCATTGCTGTAGAGAAATAACCCTGAAATAGTAGGCTTTTTTTTTTCTCCCATTGAGATAAAGTTTCACTATACAACCCAGGTTGGCCTAGAATTAGTGATCCTCCTACCTCCGCCTCCTGAGCACTGGTATTACACGGGCACACCACTTCATCTTACTGTGAATTTTCATAGTTATCTTACAAAACCCTGAGAACTAATGGCCCCTTGAAGATGATATTAACTCATGATCATTTGCATAAGCTTTCATCATAAGGAAATCTTTTCTTTGTTTTGTTTTGTTTTTTGAGACAGGGTTTCTCTGTGTAACAGTTCTGGCTCTTCTGGAACTTGCTTTGTAGACCAGGCTGGCCTTGAACTCAGAGATCCACCTGCCTCTACCTCCCAGATGCTGGGATTGAAGGCGTGTGCTACCACTGCCAGGCATGGGAAGTATTTTCAGACTATTTTGATTTCATTAAAGCCATCCCAGGACCAATTGCTTGATAGTGCAGTAGGCCTCACACCCAAATACCAATATTTGATTCCTTTCAGGGTCTTGTTCTACCCTCATCAGGCACGGCATTGTGCTTTTACCAGACCTGGTAAATACTCAAATTTCATGAAACATTTTCTGGGAGAAAGCCACAGATGTTGTCGGTCCCTTTTGCTGGAAAGGATGATTCCTTCCATCATCCATAGAAAGTATGTTCTCACATCTCTCCTTTGCCAAACACTCTGAATAACCACTTGCAAATTCAGCAAACTAACCTAATTTTAGCAATGCATAGTTGCAGGGTAAACCATAAAGTCATTGGCACCCAAGAAATTAATTTTAGCAGTTGGAAATAAAGCTGGCATTTAATTATCAATCATCCAAGGGTGTTAAAAACACGTTAGTTTTCCACAGTAAAAAAAAAAAAAAAAAAAAAAAAAAAAAGAACTTTGAGTTCTCCCTCCCTGGTTAGCTCAAAGTCCTAAATTTTTTGCTTCTATATCCAAGGCTCTAGAAGAGGACTCTTAAGTTAGTAACTGTTTGATAGAAGCAGTCATATTACAAATATTCACTATAAGCACAATGATTACTGCAGAGTTGGTCTATTCTGGTCTCTCAATTCTTATTAATAATATACAAGTATTTTCACTAATTATAAAAATAACTTAGAAGCTAGAAAAATGGTTCACTGAGTAGAGACACTTTCTGCCAAGCCTGAGGATACAGACACACACAGAGTAAATAAATAAATAAATAATTTCAGAAAAATGAAATAAAAACATTGGGGGATTAAGTCTTAATGTAACTTTGACTAGATTTAGTATTGTCTTTAAAAGACCAATGTTTTGACCCAGGAACTAATTTATGGCAGAAGAGATTGCAACAGTGTAAGTTTTATTTGTGTGATGCTTGCTAATCTAATTGTGTCATCATTTGCTTTCTCTCATGATCTACAATGCACTTGTGATATTAATTTACAAATACATCATACTACCTGAAGTAATGGGGTACCATTACTTTAAGGTTTAAAAAGGTTTTTTTGAGTTTTTTTTTTTTGTTTTTGTTTTGTTTTTCAAGACAGGGTTTCTCTGTAGCTTTAGACCAGGCTGGCTTCAAACTCACAGAGATCCGCCTGCCTCTGCCTCCCTAGTGCTGGGATTAAAGGCGTGCGCCACCACCGCCCGCCTTAAAAAGGTTTTTATCCCATACCTGAAGTAACATCTTGCAACCCTGTTTTGCAAATGTTTATACAAAGCCCCAGAATTGAAGTTTTCATATTGAACTCATGATGCTTCAAAACATCTCACTTTATTTTATTATTATGCTTAATAGGTTTAATGGTTTGGAATTCAATAGGCCTTCACTGACTGACATAAAGCCACGCAGTAAGTATTTCTTGCCTGAATTTTCTTTCAACTTGGCTGTAGGCAAACATAAATTCAAGTTAGTCTGAGTTACAGGTGTGGTTGTCCAATGTACCTAGTTAAACAGAAAGCAAACACCACACCTTCGGAGCCTCAAATCAGTAACAGCTATTCATCCATACATAACTCCCTGTATAATTTATACCATCAAAAAATGGTGGAACTATAGGTGAGGACTCAGTTTAGTACTCGACCCAGCCAGGATTATCACATTGATTATATCCCATACCTACAAAATGAGGACTCCCAGATTTAAAAATATATATATTAGTCAGATCTTTTGAAATTCTACTCTCACTCAACATCCAAATGGCTGTACTTTTTCTCAGACCTAAACATCTAGGGATTGGGGGGTGTTGCTTTGTTTTCAGGGAAAGAAAGCAGTGTTTACCAAACACAACTCTTTGAGTAGCCACACCAACAAGGAAGCCATCACAACTTCCTTGCAGGCCCCAAGACATATCTTGCTAGAATACAGCTTACTTCCCAGCTCAGCTGTGCCCCTTGATGTCTGAAATGCACTTCTCACCGGTCCAAGCCTATAACAACTTTTAAGACCCTGACCATACCTTTATTTTATATTATTTAAAGATACCCACAGTTTAGGATGGCGCCCACGTTGCTCCATTCATGGATACTTAGGAGAAGGCTCAGTTTCTTTCTCTTAATAGCAATTTTGCAATACAAGAGATGGAACTGAGGGCTTCACACATATTATACACATTATAATAGGTATGTGTGTATGTATGTATATCTGTTTATGTGTTGTAAGCATGCATGCTATGGCATGTATGACAAGGTCAGACAACAACCTTGGGTGTTGGTTCTCACCTTCTACTTGGTGTGAAGTAAGGTTTCCTTGTTGTTTCCTGCTGCCGTGCCAAGCTAACTGGCTTGTGAGCTTCTTTGCCTCCACCTCCCATCTGCCCTTTCAAAGAGCTGGGATTAGAGATGATCATGGTGCATGTCCGACTTCTTATACAGGTTCTTCTGGATTTACATTTCCTTTGTAAGCATTCCTCTTCTTTATATTCTATTCACTTTATGTCCCTACTCACCACACAGCAAACATCCTCTAACACGCATTCATTCTTTCCTGAAAAAGTGAAGGCAGGATCACCTCTCCCTTCGTGGGTCAGTCCAAAGCCTGAACTTCCCATCTCCTCCCTGAACCTTGGTAATTATTAAACATGAGCTTCACACTTCAGGGGTTAAGTTCCCACCTCTGGACTCATCTAGCCTAGCAGTGCACATGAGTAATGTCTCCTGAGCACCATGATGAGCTTCTGATAAAGCAGAGATGACTTTACACGTGTGGACTCATCCTGGCAACAGTAGCAGTTGAGAACGGAAGCCGGACAAGTGGAAAATCCCCTGGCACGTGGTGAACACAGTCATTCTCCACTGTCATATCTCCTGGACAAAGGGCACGACCCTGAGTATGTCTAATGCCCTGATTAGACTCTCCCTGGAGGTCAATGAAAAGCCAGACTTCTTTGTATTTTGTCCTATTTCAAATCATTCAAGAAAAGAGCAAGAAGTTTTGGGCAATTTTCAGACCAACTTGAATTGAAAAAGCAAAAAACAAAATCCACTAATTTGAGATCCTTTTTCTATTTCTTAGCAATGCTTATTTGCCCTTCTTGTAAAGATACATTTTTTTAGTTGTGTGTGTGTTGGGGGGATGGTGTGTGCATGTGAGAGCTCTTCTGTAGAGGCCAGATGTGTAAAATGCCCCACAGCACTAGAGTTACAGGTGCCTGTGAGCTACCCAATGTGGGAACTTGGAACTGAACTCAGGAACTCTACAAAAACTGCACCATCTCTCCAGCCCCCAATTGATTTTTTATTTAATTTCTTATTTAATCATTCTTAATATGAAAATTTTAAACTTTGTTCAGAAGACCATGCTTAATAGGCTAAACTCACTGCTTTACACAGTAATATCCAATGTTCACTTCAATGTTTATTAAGAGCGTTGATCTCCAGGGCTGGGAAAGTGGCTCAGGAGAGCAAGCATGTAGCATGGCCAGGGTACAAAGAAAGAAAAAATAATAATTTTATTCCTACTTCAGCCTACTTGGCACTCATCAAAAAATGTATGCCTTGACAGAGATTCTTCAGTTGCAAACAAATTATGTAATGAGGTGGGCAGAGGCATAGCCACCCCTCCACTCAAAATTTTGCACCAACAAAATTCAAGCTGTCACCTCATTATCAACATCCCAGACTGCACCTGTTCGCCCTATCTTTTACAAAGACTTTTCAATGTGGACAAGGTTATATGTTTTGTTTTGTTTTTAAAGACAGGGTCTCCCTCCACATCCTAGACTGGCCTGGTGCTCACTCCTAACCCAGGCTGGCCTGGAATGCACAGCAATCCTCCAGCCTTGATCTCTCAAATGATTGGATTAGAGGAATATGCCACCATGCCTGGCTGCATTCTTAAAGTACTGAAACCATGAGATCAAATGGGTTTCGAAAGTCGGCGTTTACACTAACTGCACTTGAATCTGAGGATGTGACTGTGTGGTAAAGAAACTGAGCCAGGACAAGTGATTCAGGCCTGTAACTCCAATAACTCAGAAGGCAGAGGCGGTCAGATCAAACATTCAAGGCCTGTCTGGGCAACACAGGGAGCTATGTCTCAAAATATAAAGTAAAAAGAGGGCAGGGGACACAGCTCAGGGGTAAGGCACTTGGCTGCCAGGTACAAACCCTAAATTCAATTCCCAGCATGAAGGCAGAGAGAGAGAAGGGAGAGGAAGGGAAGGGACAGAGGGACAGAAGGACAGAGACTAAAGAAAGAAAACAGTTCTATCTACAGAGTTCTGAATTACTCCTTTTTTAAATGGGATATTCTTATAATGCCTTTCCACACCACTCTGTTTTTGCAGCTGATGACATTTCATTTATTTTATTTATTCAACTAAGTTTCTTATAAGCCATTCAAATGTTTTCCTATTTCTCTTCACATCAACCCTATCTGATACTTTTGGAATGTGTCTCTGGTGCCAGGCACTGTACAAACTGAACTGGATAATCTCACCCAATGCTCAGGCAACCTTGAGCATAGTGACCAAGGAACACAGGGACAGGGCCGCCTACCTATCCCCCTCTCTACCACATGGTGTCCACACCTTCCTTTAGAAGTGAACAGACAGGAGTGTCATGGGGCCAGGAAAGATGCCCAAAGTGTCACTTCCACAGGGAACACACAGCCAAGTGTGTACACACAGAAGCAGATTTTCTGACAACAGTTTTGCAATCAGACGGAATCCTGACACTCTTTAATAACATATTCATTTCACCGTGCAGTGATGGCACACACCTTTAATCCCAGAACTTGGGAGGCAGAGGCAGGCGGATCTCTGTGAGTTTGAGGCCAGCTGGTCTACAAGAGCTAGTTCCAGGACAGGCTCTAAAACTGCAGTGAAACCCTGTCTCAAAAACAAAAACAAAACAAAAAAACAAAAAATAACATATTCATTTCATTTACCTCTCATAGCTTCACGTGCAAAATAAAATTTGTTATGCTGACTGTGGAGGTAAAGAGTAAGGGGAAATTAGGTGGGCAGGCTAAACAGAAGGCGTGAAAGCTGAAGGAAGGTAATCAGGGACAATCTGAATCTGTGATCTCACTGTGTGTGTGTGTGTGTGTGTGTGTGTGTGTGTGTGTGTGTGTGTGTGTGTGTGTGTGTGTGTGCGTGCGTGCACGCACACACGCGCTTGTGTATGATTGTGAGCCTGTGTGCCATGAAGCAAGTGGAAGGCAGAGGACACCCAGGTCTCTTTGCTGGTTTTCTGTTGTATGTCAGGCTAATTGGCCTGTGAGCTCCTGGGGATTCTCTGTCTTCACCTCCTGTCTTTTCTAAGAGCACTGCAATTACAGATTGCATTGGTAATGCGCTGGCATTTTTTTTTAAACTTTCTTTTATTTATTCTTTGTGTCTTTCACAACATGCATCTCCATCCCATTCATTTCCCTGGCTCTTCATATCTGCCCTTTCCCCCCTTGTAACCTCCCCTGCAAAATAAAATAAAATAAAATTTAAGAGAAAAAAAAAAGGACAAAGAAAAAAAGAAAAGGAAAAAATCAATCTCATTATGAAAGTGTATCAGGACACACTACTGGATCACGCAGTAAACCCTTTTATCCATATATCTTTACTTGCAAGTGTTCACTGCAGAGAGTGGTCTGGTCCAAGGCCTCTGGTTTTTGCTACACTATCGATGCCAGGCCCTCACTGGAACCCCTCTTGGATATCCTGTCATTGCCCTGTGTCATGGAGATCCGTCAGCTTTGGGTCTGCAGGACCAGTTCCTTCATGTGCTCCAGCAGATCACAGATGGGGTGGATGTTGGAGTGGGCCAACACATGAGCCTGGTTCTGGGACTGGGTGGTTGCAGGGTTGGTCAGCCTGACAGCTCTCCCTTTTCCTCACCAACAGGGTGACCTCTCCTGCATTGCCCTGGCTAGTTTACCCCTGGCAGTGATGGGCAAGGGACTAGGCCAGTTCTCCGCTTTCATGTCCTCAGGGTTGGTTACACCTACACTTTCAGGGCCTGCTCTACTTTGTTGCTCAGGCATCTCCTGAGTGCTGCAGTTGATAAAGGGCAGGGACAGTTCTCTGGCTCTTGGGGCCTCAGGGCCAGCTCTTCCACCTGCCTCAGGCATTGACTGGGGTGGGGAGGGCAGGCAGGGCATCTTTTCCCCACCTATGCCACCACTGAAAGATGTGTAATGGGGACAGCTCTCCCATGCTCACAACTTCCTCTGCCAATGGAACTGGCTCTGTTGTATTGCCCAGAGATGTATAGGGCTGTTGCAGCTGGGAGGGGACAGCTCTCCCACCCTGCCCTGGCTTTTTATGTGTGTTCTATGAATGAAAACTCAGGTCTTCAAACTTGCATGGCTAACTCTGTTGCCTGCTGAGCCATCTTCCCAACCTAATAGCTTCTTTTTTGACTTTTCCTTGGAACAATTTATTTTTGGTTTTTTTTTTTTTTCGAGGTGTGGTCTCCCTGTGTAGCTCAGGTTGGCCTCTAACTAGCAATCCTCCTGCCTCATCCTCCCCAGTGCTGGGACTGTGAACTTACACCACCACACTATCTTAACCTTTAAGCATGTTTGGTGTCTTCTGAACACAGAGGCCAATACCAGAAGATGTGACAAGCATCTCTGTCATTCCTAAGAAAAGATGAGAAATATCATATGTCTTATTACCAAAACTCTCTTCAGAGTCAGGAAGAGGGAACAAGGCATAAGATTCACTTTCACTCTCCTCCTCTGAGCTCTCTCTCTCTCTCCTCACATAGAAGGCAAGAGTCCTGCAAGTCTGGCCAAGAGACCAAAACAGATTAACAAATTCATAGATAACAGATAGAAGTATGTGTCCACAAACATGTATGTGTACATGTGCATATACACATATGTATATATATGAGTGTGCACATGCATTTTATGTAGCCTCTTCTGCTTATATCTCAATTCCAGACATGCCCAGACCCAAGAAAGGGAAAAAACATTACAGTATTTTTCTGAAAATATAACATTACTTTAAGCTCATTACTATATAATTGAAAATGTACTGTATTATATAAGTAATACAGTAAAAGGGAAATACATAAAATAATCTATAATTTTAAAAATAAATATTAAAATGGATCTGAAACCTTATAATAAACAAAATCAGCCAAACTCAGAAAGACATGTACTGCCATGTTTACTCTTATTTAAAACCTAGATTTAACATTATGTTTGTATTTAGATATGTATGCTTGTCGGTCACAAAACTCAAAGGGGATCATAGGAGTAGAAGAAGAAATCTTAAGAAGGTGGGAATAGGGAGTGTGATGGAATCCACATAGTGAGAGAGCAGTAGGACCAACTGAAGGAAGAAAGGGAGCCATCCGCAGAGCCCAAGAAGAGAATGAATAGCAACATGATATACTGACATACATGTTTGGAGATGCTATGATGAAACTTACTGTACCATGTGCAGTAAGAAATTAACAAGATGGTAAAATTTGAGAAAATGCAAGAGATAGGTTCAAAATTTTGTTTTGTTTTGCTTTTGCTTTTTTTTTTAACCATCAGACACCTAGAGTCAATTGTCAGAAATAAACATCTTCTTGTATATCCTGCTAGAACTTTTCAGTTCCACTATAGCTGTATCTGTCTCCTTTTTATTTTATTCTATTTTATGGGGTTAGGTCTCACTACGTAGCTCTGGCTGGCCTCGAACTCCCAGAGGTCCACCTGCCTCTGCCTCCTGAGTGCTGGCATGAGGGATGCACAATCATACCTTACAGTCTCTTTACACGTGTGAGAGTATCCAAGCCAACTAACTATGCCATTTCCAATCAACAGAACAAATAAGGCAGGGCTGGTGAAACCCTGGCATCCCACACCCAGGGCTCACCAGAGGGATGTGACATGCCAATGCTTCAGCAGAGACCCACCAATCTGAAAACAAATGCCACAAAGTGGAAATGACTTCTGATACCATTATGCAATCATAACCAGTTCAAGAAACAGTCAAGAGGTAGCTAAGCCAGGGGGAGGAATGGCCTGATCCCTTCAAGTCAAGAAGGGAGTAGCCACCGAAACCATTGCTATTCCCCTTCAAGCACCATAGCTGGGTCTCCATGCACACCACATGTCTCAGAAACATCAGAATGTCCCATGTATGCAACATCAAGATCAGCTACAGAATGCTCTCATTGCCCAGCACACAGCAATAGATTACTCTTCTGCATGATTGAGTCAAGTCTTGGCAGAACTTAGTGACCACCGCACCAGGAGCCTAAGCTCCGTCAGGCCAGGGAGTTTCTGGTCTGTTCAAGTCAGTCTCTGAAGCCTCGATCTGGAATGACATCTGTGAGCTTAGGGTCACTGCATAAGGGCCTGTGTTCTGGAGAACATGGCACTAGGTTTAATTCTCTACCATCATTGTCCTCAAATTCTCAAAGTGTTTTGAAAAAGAACCTTGTGTGTTTTTTAGTCTGTGCTGGGTACCATACATTAGGTAGCTAGTGTACTCTGTCATAAAGCTGATAGCCAATGCAATTTTATCCAATATCCAAATAAGTGGGTTAGCAAAAAAAGTTGTTTTAGAATGAAATGGATCCAGGGGCTGATGTGATGGCTTAGTGGGTAAAGTGCTTGTTATATAAGCATGAGGACCTGAACTCAGATCTTCAGCATCCATGTAAATGATAAGTACTATAGCATGTACCTGTAACCTCAATGCTCCCAGGAGCTCACTGGTGAGCCAGTCTAGTGGAAACGGCAAGTTCCAGATTCATTGAGAGACTGTCTCAAAAAAAGAAAGAGGAGAGGTATACAGGAAGATACCTGGGATCAACCTCTAACCTCCACATCTGCACACAGAGGCTTGCACGCAGGCATACATACACACACATGTGCACACACGGAGATATAAAATGAATACAAGTCAAAATCCGCCCCCCAATCTTATTATTGTATACAACATTTATCAGCTACCTTAATTTGCAAACGAAATGTTCAATGATAGAGACTTTAGGGTTTGCAAGACCTAAAATATTATCAACCAGCCTTTCCAAGAAAATGTGCTACCCTAGAACACTGCCTTACAACACTGGCTCTCAAATATTCCTATCTAAAAAACAATAGGAAAAGCCAGTAGCCTTGTGAGACCTGGAAATCTAGCCTTAAGTAGCTAGCCACAAACAATCTTCATCTTGTTACTTTATAAGTCTGTGTGGATTTTGTATCTTGAACCTAAATGTGTATTGTTGGGTCCCAAAAACATGTAGGATAAATGGCTAACTGAGGTGCCTATTAAAATATCAAAGCGGATGCTGGCTGCCAGGCTCTCCCAGCATTGCAAGTTACAGAGTCCCGTTAGAGAGTCCTGGCTCCTCTTAGCACGTGTCTCACCTCACCCCTGCCCTAAACCTCTCCAGCCTCTGAGCTTCCTTGCCCTTCCCCCAGCTTCTGGTTCCTATAGAACCTAGCTATTTGGGCCATGTATTCCTTTGGCTCTTTTCTCAATTTCTTCTCCTCTCTTTGTCCCCTCTCTTCACTCCTCCCTTCCCCTGTCTTGTTCTCCCCACTTTCCCTCCGTCTCTCTCCTCTCATGGCCTGGTTCAGTCTGCTGGCCATGTCTAGTGTACTTCTTTCCTTCCCTGCTCTGGACCCCTCCAGATGCCTCCGCCTTCTCCTAACCAAACCTAGTAACGCTTATATCCTCATTTTCATTCATGCATATGCTTTATTAATTTATTTATTTATTTGGTTGGTTGTTTCGAGACAGGGTTTCTCTGTAGCTTTAGAGCCTGTCCTGGGACTAGCTCTTGTAGACCAGGCTGGCCTCGAACTCACAGAGATCCGCCTGCCTCTGCCTCCCAAGTGCTGGGATTAAAGGCGTGCCGGCCCGGCTTGGAACAAAGTGTTTATATTAAAACATATGCATAAACCGGGTGGTGATGTCACACGCCTTTAATCCCAGCAGAGGCAGGTGGATCTCTGTGAGTTTGAGGCCAGCCTGGTCTACAAGAGCTAGTCCCAGGACAGGCTCTTAAACTACAGTGAAACCCTGTCTCAAAAAACCAAAAAAAAAAAAAAAAACCACTTTGTTCCAAATCTAAGCAATGTGCCAAGGATGACTCATGGTTGGTTATCCCTTGGCATTCATTTCTATAATGATGGTACTCAACCTATGGGTCACGACCCAAATGACCCTTCCATAGGGCTCACATATCAGATAGCCTGCACATCAGATGTTTACATTGCCATTCATAACAACAGCAAAATTACAGTTATGAAGCAGCAATGGGATAATTTTATGGGTGGAGAGTCACCACAACATGAGGAACTGTATTAAACGGTCGCAGCGTTAGGAAGGTTGAGAACCACTGTTCTATAAATAAGCACACAAAGGAACCAGGCACCTCAGTTTACAAATCAGTCTTGGTTTCTCTTTTATACATTCAGTTTGGAAGTCTCCCATAGCCTTTACGAGTCTACTCAAAGTAGTCATTTTCACTGCAGAAACGATGCGTGAGAAGATCCAGCAAAGTCATTAACATACAGGCTTCCTTATGCCCCTCTTCTTGCCCGAATGTACTTTAAGTCCATGCCTGAGTACATCGAATGACTAATGAGTGACCATCTTTCTCCGCCAGGCAGGTTTTAGCAACTATTTAGAGAGAGCAATTCTGGGAGCCAGCTTTAGGGCTCTTTAGGGGAATTTTTTCAGGCCAGCTTCCTAAGGCTCTCCATGCCCAGCAGGGACCATCTGCGCATTTCCCATGCATTGCTAGGGTTCCTAGCCAATCAAGCTACTAGAAGGTGTATATTAAGTACACCTCTCCAGAGAGTTGGGTAGATCACTGGCATGACTCAAGGGCACTTCTTGTCATCTACAAGCTCCTTTCTCTTAAGTCACAGGATCTTAGAGCCTGAAGAGAGATTTCTGGGTAATGTCTAGGATGTTTCATGAAGAAAAGCGAATTCCATAAGGAAGAATTATCAGGGGAGAATAAGATATACAGAAAGGAAAATGCTATGAGGGAGTCAAGGACCAGACCAAGGTAGAAAGCAACCAGAGTAGAGTTCTGATCTCTGGAAGAAGTTCTGGTTATGGTGACCAGAAGATAAAACAGAGGAAGTGATTCATGAGGACTTTAAGAAGTGTGAGTCTCTAGGGACTCAAAGGAATCTGACTGTGAGTGTGTGTATGTGTGTGTAGAAGGGAGGTAGTTTTTGCTACTATACCATAGCTCATAATGGCATAATTCATAGAACCCCCGAGGAACAGGCACTGACCACCAAAGGGGGCAAATACACACTGTACCAACTGTTTCTGGCCAGTTCTACTGGTAAAGCCCCATGCAAAATCTGCAAGCAGGTGGCAATATTCAGCACAAAAGGGAAAAAGAAGTGATAGGACCTAAGAAGTAGTCAGCATCATCAGCAGGGGTCAATACTAGCCTCAGTGGGAAACCTATAGGAAGAGTTTGCCATCAGTGAGAACTTGGAACAACTGGAACCCACCAAAGGTCATTCTCCCTGCTCCTCCCAAGGCCCCCACCCCACCCACACTAACTGCTGGCCAATAGCCCAGACTAAGCCTCAGGGAGGAAAGAAATCATTACTTTGATGGATTCTGTTCCCTTGAGCTGGAATTTAAGACTGCCAAAATATCTCATACTTATTTCAATTTACCTAAGTCTCAAACAGTAACATTGCTACACCAAGGAGCAGGAGTGGGAGGGGGGTAGATCTGCAGATTGGAGACTGATTTCTCCATCTTCGTGCCTACACCAACAGGTGTTTGTTTGCTTGCTTTGTTTTTCAATAGTCAGATCTAGGAGAAGGGTCCACTTACACTGTTTCAAATGAATACCAGTCTGATAGAGAAATGGCTTCACAATTCAGTCAGCAAGTTCTCTCTCGTATTTAAAATCACAAACACAAGTTAGGCATTGTGGCACATTCCTGGAATCCCAGAACTCAGAAGGCAGAGGCAGGAGGATCACTGCAATTATGAAACCAGCCCTGTGGTCAACATACCAAATTCCAAATTACTCAAGATTAAATAGTGAAACCTTGTCTTAAAAAGTTGAAAAGAAATTACAAACACGGAAACCTCTGAATTGGTTAATGTAAATCCATCTCACTCCATACTGCACCAAGCATTACAAGAACTAAGTTTACAACAGAATTATTCACATTTCCCAAAGGGATCTCCTTTTGGGTTTCTTCAACAGGGGTGATTCCTCTATGATATTCTTTGGTGGCTTTCAGAGTTAGATGAACTTTTTAGAAGGACTTTATAATCAAGGCCCACTTCCATTTTTTTTACTAAAGGTATCCCCAAAGCCTCTCAACTGCCTCTCTAACTGTCCCCATGCTATTGTAAGAAAAAATAAGGCAACATAACTAAAAAGTCCTCCTTCATCAGCAAGTATTCAATAATAAATTCCTATTGATAATATCTTAAAAATACAGAGAGGGTGTGGGGGTGTGTCTAAACACAATAGACTTAGCACTGTTTTCCAAAGTGCGGATTTCTAACACAAAGGCAAGATGGAGGTACAGTTGCTTCAAACACACAGACGCTAATGCTATGAAGCCCAGAGTGGGACGGACCACTTTCTAGAAGAAAGTATCTTCTAGAGGAGGCAGCAAGAGATAGGATCTAGGAATGAGGAAGGAGTCACTGGCCATCAGCAGCAAGGGGTGTGTGCTAGGGCTGGTGAGCAATACAACAGTAACTTATCTTCTCTTGCTCCTGACAGCAGAGCAGGAGACGTGAAATGCTGCTGAGCACATACATTCAGGGGTGGGGTTTCTTAAAGCATTGTGTGTGTGCTTGTTCATGGTCCTGGGGCATCTCCAAGACAACGAGAACACCAAAGGTCTTTTTGTTTCCATAGGTTATATTCATGGATAGTTACTGCATTAGAAAACAAAACAGAAAAAAAAGAAAGAAAACAGAAAAAAATAACTTTAGATATTTACTAATTCATTTGAAAATAATAAAAACAGGGGTGAGAGAAGAGGAAAGAAAATTAATGAAAAGAGCGGGATCATATTACAGTTTGGGAAATCCTTCTAATCTGACCCAACAGAAGACAGATGGACTCCCGTCAACTACTGCAATTGATTTGTTGTGTTGTTAATACTTCAGAGAACCTGGACTCAAGTAAACTTCTCTACAGTCTTAAATAATGTGAATTAAAAGGGTACAACAACATCTTAGCAATCTTTATGAGGCTGGGTTTGATCTTGCAGGCCTCTAAAAAAACCTTGGGACCCCTCTGGATATCCAGCCCACAAAGGACCGCCTGCGGTATATATCATTTAGGAGCAGTTACTATCCCACCAAACAAAGGAGCAAACCCATACAGAGGGAGGTCACACAGTTGCAGGTAGAGAACAAGGTGTGACCACCTGGTTTGGAGGTGGCAAGGGTGGCCTGAGTCATGGTGGGGAGGAGATGGCTTACTAGAGGAGCTAGCCACAGTATTTACCACCAGGGTGTAAATGGAGGGTGGGGGAGGGAGGATGGGGGCAGGGTTGGGGGTTGGCAGGGCACAGCAACTGGGGCTGGCGGGAAAGCTGGAGAAACGTCCCCGACTTCTGAAGGTCATTTATCACTGGGCAAGGAAAAGAAACTCCAACCAGGTGCTGCCTAGAACACGGGGTCCTTCCCTCAGATCCTGCTCCCTGCTCCTGCCTACCGAAGTAAGCAACTTTGGGCTCCATAGAAACTTGGGGGGCCCCATTCCACCTCCATTAGGCAAATTGAGCTGGCTGCCTGGGCACACTGTCTCCTTGTTCCTTGGGAAACTTGAGCAAGCCAAGAGAGCTGCTCCATTATTTACAGCTGCCTCTTTGCACCCACCCTGTATTTACCAGGAACCCTCAACAAACAAAAACAGGCAGTCTGAGAACCTCATTGACATCCTCTGGGCTCCCTGTCCGGGCACCCAAGCACTGGACTACGGTCCTCCTCCTTTCCGAATTCACCCAGTGCGACTCTCGGCTCTCGGTGGTGAGGGAAGAGGGCGCCTGCAGGAGGTCACTCCTCTGAGAATTTGAAAAGTGTTCAGCAGCTGGGGAAGTGGGACAAGCTGCTCTCCCAGTAACTGTCCCAGCAGAAAGCCAGCGCGAATGGAACCTCAGATACTGCTTCCACCCAGAGCTGGACATCTACTTCTGGGTGTAGCAGGTCTCCTGGCTTTCATGTTACACACACACACACACACACACACACACACACACACACACACACACACACACACACACACACACACACACCAGTCCGTCCTACGCCACCAGCCAGAGGATTCATGAAGCACTGAAAGGGTAAAGTCGGTTTTCTTGACAAAACTCTACCGAAACAAAAACCAAACCGCTTATGAAGACGATGGGCTCCATGGGACCCCGCCCACCTCTCCAGCCACAAACCGGGGTTTCGTTTCTCTTCTTCACCTTTGCTAATCCCTCCAACTGCAGCACCCTTCTAGAGTTTCGGAGAGTTCAAATGCCACCTCCTCAAAAAGGGACAACGAATCAAAAGTTGCCTCTCAGCCCGGTTGCTTGAGACTTCTCCTCACTCTGCGAAGTTATCTTTATTTCACCATTCCATCACAGTCTCCTTCCCTCCGCATCCTCTCTTAAGAACGTAAGCACCTAGTCTCCTGCGACATCCCCAGAGCCTGGCTCGGACCAAGCGATCAGCAAAGGAGATTGAAATGAATGAAGCGGCGGTGCCCGGTGTCCGTGGAACTCGCAGAAGGGGAAGACCTGCACTGTCCGGAGCAGCCGGGCCACCTGCGCGTGTGACTCCAAGGTACCCGGAGTCAGGCTCGACGCGTGCCCCCTCCCTGCCGCACGTCCGGCCCTGGAGCCTCAGGTGTCACCCGAGCGCGCATTGCACCGGCCAGATCCACCAAGATTCACAGCCTGTACTCACCATGGTGGCCGCAGCCGCCCGGGTTGCGACAGCGGCGATCGCCGACGATGCGACAGCCAGGGGAGAGCGTAGCAGCCAGACCGGCTGACAGGTGAGGCGCCAGCCTCAGACCATGGCTACTTCCCACAATGCCCTCGAACTGAAAGTTTGCAGACTCCACCCCGCGCCGGGCCGCTCCTCCCACACACCTTCCTCCCTGCTTCCCCCGCTCGCGGCACTCCATCTCCGCCTCTTCACCGGCCTCCTGCTCCAGCTCCTCCTTCTTCCGTTTCTCACTCCCTCTCACTCACCTTTTCCTCCCCTTTGCTCTACGGCGCCCGCCAGACACCGTACCTCGCCCCGCCTCTCACCACCGCTTGCCCCGCCCAGGGCGGTGCTTGCACCTGCGCGCGCACCTTCAGCGCCAGCCGCACCTGCAGCCCTGGCTTCTTCCCTGGTCTGGGGACAGCTTTCCTTGCTCTACTGCCGGGATTTGACCTTCGTGAATTAGACTACGTTCGTCGGATCGGCAGAGACCCCCTTACACCTAAGAAAAATGTGGAAAACTGTCTGGCCCTACACCTCAGAGAGGGAGCAGTTCACACAGATAGAAAAAGATGGAAATTTTTTACACACAACACACACTTGAGTTTTGTTTTGCTTTTACCAAAGTAGCAATGCAAGAACATTCATAACCCTCTCCACTTAAAGTTCTCAAGGACGTTATGGTATTGAAACTCGTTTGTTTTTTTCTTCCCCTGATTTTTAAGTCTCGATTATTTGTGTTGTTTCAATTAAAATATAATTACATCTTTTTCTCCCTTCAACTTCTCCCATGCATCCTCCTTGTTTTCTTTCAAAATAATGACCTCTTTTTCTTTAGTTGTTATTGTTTGTATATGCCTAAATAAATAAATGCAACCTGCTCTGTCTGTTTAGTGTTACTCTTATGTGTATGGTCAGAGCTGACCACCTGGTATTAGATAACCAATTAAGGGAGTTTTTAATCACCGCGTTAAGAATCTCCTGGTCTCAGAGTTATAAGAAGAGTTTTTAGCACTGATTAATTTGGGAAAAATAGATAGGCTTTGCCATATGCCCAAAGAGAGACAATGACCCTTAAAAGGTTGACCTTTGTCTGGATGGCTCTCAGACCCATGAGTCAAGTGAAGTCCTTCCCAGGATCTCCTTTTGAAGCTTTTGCAGGATGTAGACCCCATCCAGGGACAGGAAAGCAAAGAGAACTCCTCCTGCTGGGCTCCTGAATTCCTGCTACACGTGTTTATTGTATTATGCCCCCTTGCCAGGCCCTGTGGAGGAGTCCTGGTGATGACTGAGGGTACACAGTTTGTCTTTCTGCTGGTGCTTACAGTCTCCAGTGGGACAATAGGTGACAGACAAGTTGCTGCAAAGCCCAGGGAGAGCTAAGAAGCCCCTGGCTGCTGCACCTAGCTAAACACAGATTAGCTACTGTAAATTACCAGGAAATCAGGTAAACTAACCCCTGGGGAGGTGAAGGTTCAGACAAAGAAGTCAGAGCACTGAAGAGAAAGATTAGTCCCAGACTGATCCCAAAGTCAGCCTCTGTGTTTGGAGTTCAGTGCTAGGGAGATCCGAGGAACAGGGAGGAACATGGGGACCAAGCTAAAGGCACTCATGAGGCAGCAACCTCCAGCCTCAAGTTCCCAAAGCCCTCTGCCTCCAGGGTTCCAGTGGCTGTGCACTCTGGCAATCCTTCTAAAGTTGATGTCGTGACAACTGCTGGGACATGGAAGAAGATTATTTGACAATTAAACACCAGCTCTGGTGTTTTGCCTGCTGAAAGAGAACAGAACTACAGAACGTTGGCTTTCTAAATTCCTGCACTGCTCGCCGTTGGCTTTGTCTTCACCTAGCCACGGTAACCTCCATGCCTGCTTCCACTGCGGCTCACTCCAGTCCAGGGTACAGTTCTGTACTACTTGCCTTGCTGAGCAGATTGCAAAGCATCCCGTGCTTTCTGTTTCGGAAGGTTTTATCTATAATGGGGAAGAGGTGGGATTGCAAAAGAGCTTTAAAACTAAAGAAATTTTAGTGAGTTAAGACTTAAGCCAAATACTCAAACGGGGGAAAGTTCCCTGAATGTGTGGCCCGTGTTGGGAAGGGTGGGATTAGAAGTTAACTTAAAAGTGAGTTGTTGCATTCTTTGCCTTCCCTCTGCCTCTGCTGAGATGGGCAGTGGACACTGTCTTGGGCTTCTGCTATCTAAAGGGCTTCCCTCCACATTCTCACAGCTTACAGAGTCACCCTAAGAGGAAGGCCTGCAGTGGGCTTCATATAGGTTATCTCACCAGCCATCAAAATGAGAACTGTACATATGAATGTCTGAGGTTCTAAAGGGCAAGGCCAAAGCTGCTGGTTCAGCTAGTAAGTGACCACAGGGGATAAAGGCAGGAGAAGGCAGGCTGACTCCTGAGAGGCACCCAGCACTCAGCTATCAGGGACTGATAGTGTGCTCTTGGGTGACAGACCACCATGCACAGTAACTTACAATTTCAGTCTGACCCTCCTACACTGTCTTTTCTTTCCTCCCTCTCTTCCTTCCAGTACTAGGTATCCAGGACCTCACACATGCTAACAAGAGCTCATACACTGAGCTAAATCCTCAGCCGTCCTTTTACTTTGTATGTTGAGAAATGGTCTCATTGATGAATGGGAAAAAAAAGGAAGGACATGACTGCTCCTAGGTGTGGTAGAGAAGAAGGGTTTTTATAGATAAAAAGGAGAACATAGCCAGAGGCAGAGCCATCTGGGAGAGTCCAGAAAGAATATGACCCTGAGCTGGGCCATGTGGGAGGGGAAAGAGGACAGGAACCTTGAGGACCAAGAGGAGCCTGGGCCAAGAGGCTGATGTTTCCAAAATGGCTATGATTTACTGGATTATATAGGGAAGAAAAGCCCAGTCCCTGGACTGGAGAAGTTGGGGTAGAGGGTAGGGTGTGTCAATTAGAAGTGTTATGATTTCCATCACCCAGCGCTTTGGCTGGCACTTCCAGTTTCCAGGGCCGTGAGTGTGCCAACAAGCACTCAGGCAATTTACACAGCCACCCAGGGTCCTCAAGCCCTACATGACCTACTGCAGCATGGTCACATCACCTACATATGATACAGCTACATAATAAGTCCTTATGTGCATGCGTAAGCTCCTGTGCATATGCCTTAGGCAGCCTTTAAAAGCTGGACACACCTGCTCCACGCTCTCTCCCTGCACCAACTTCCTCAGGCCTGCGCACGTGTCTTTCTCTCTCTTAAAAAACTCTTAAAGTGAGTTTCCTTGTGTGTTTCATGATCCGTTCTCACTCGAACCTGGTAATTTCAAGAAGGACCCTATCACAGATAGGGGCTGGGGGATGCTGGGAGAACCTGGCAGCCAGGTCTGCTTTGATATATCAAATAGGTACCTCAGTTAGCCATTTGTCCAGGGTTTGAGACCTTACACCTAAGTGTCCTAGTTAGTTTTTTGTATGACACAGGTAGGGTCATTTGGGAAAAGGAGCCTCAACTGAGCAGATGCTCCCATCAGAGCGACCCGTAGACAAGTCTATGGGGTATTTTCTTGATTGATGAATGCCCAGCCCACTGTAAATGATTCCATCCCTGGTCACATGGTCCTGGGATGTATAAGAAATCCAAATGAGCAAGCCAGGAAGTGCAAGCTGGGAAAAAGTACCCCTTCATGGCTTCTCCCAGTTCCTGCCTCCAAGTTTTGCTGTGGAATATTATTTTAAGATGTACATTGGTTTATGTGTAGAACATTTGTTTAATGATGTGAAGATGTGTTGTATTCTTTTATGTTGAATTTGCTTAACTCTGTAAAGCTGTGTTACTTTGCCTGCCTAAAACACCTGATTGGTCTACTAAAGAGCTGAATGGCCAATAGCTAGGCAGTAGAGATAAACAGGCAGGACTGTCATGCAGAGAGAATAAATAGCAGGAGAAATCTAGGGAAGAGTGAAGAGTGAGAAAAGAAGAAAGGAGAGGAAGTTGTCAGGGGCCAGTCACCCCGTCACCCAGCAAGCCACGGAGTAAAAACAAAAAAAAAATAGATATATAGAATAAAGAAAGGTAAAAGCCCAGGAGTGAGCCAAAGTTAAAGAGTAAGGGGATAATTTAAACTAGAAAAGCCAACTAGAAACAAGGCAAGTTAAGGCCAAGAATATTCATAAATAAGTGTCCATGTATTTTGGGGAGCTGGGTGGCAGGCCCCCCACAAAAGTAAACAAAAAACAAAAACAAACAAACAAATAAAACCCACAACTACAAAGTTTCTTTCCTGAGTTCCTGCCCCTAATAATGGACCGTAGCCTACGAGTCAAATAAACCCTTGCCTCCCCAAGTTGCTTTTGATGATGGTGTTCATTGTAACATGAGGGCCTGCTTGTTGGGGTTTCTGTCCTGCCCAGTTCCCGCAGCCAGTAACCCCTCAAAAAATTACACAGAGGTCTACATAAGTTATAAAACTGATTGGCCCATTAGTTCAGGCTTCATATTAGCTCTTATAACTTATATTAACCCATTATTCTTATCTATGTTAGCCACGTGGCTCGGTACATTTTTTGATGGGGCAGGTCACATCTTCCTTCTGCTGTGTCTGGACAGGACTGGAGAAAGAGCTTCCTTCTTCCCAGAATACTTCTGTTCTCATTGCCCCACCTCTACTTCCTGTCTGGTTTTCCTGCCTATACTTCCTGCCTGGCAACCGACCAATCAGCGTTTATTTAAAATATAATTGACAGGATATAGAATTGTCCTGCACCAGTTCATCACAGCAATAGAGACCTCACCAGGACACTGGTTTGTTCAGGCAGGCCTTGAAGTCAGCCCCCTGCCTCTACCTCCTGAGTCCCAGTGTTCTAGCTGGCCTTGCTCCCATTTTAAGTCTTGGTTCTATATCAAGACCATCAACCGTCAGGTTCACTTAGGAAAGGCTCAAAGTCTTAGTAGCTAGAGATGTTCTGCTGCCGCATGAGTCCCCAGTCAGGCCCCTAAGGGGCTTTGGAGCTCACAATCTGTTGTATGAGCCTGAAGCTATTGTGTTATATGTTTTGGCTGAGGTTATTTTTTCAGCTTGTGCATGTGATTCAACACCTTGGCAGGACTTTAGACACCTCCTTTAGGAGTTTCAATTGTGTGAGAGAGAGCGCAATAGATCAGCCCTGAGTTTATAGTCGGAGAGACAAACAACATAGAGAGTGAGAATGAAACAAAATAAAGGTCAATAAATCAAAGTTTTAGCATTTTAGAAACCAAGGGCCATTAAGCTAAACAGCTAGAGAAGCAAAGGAAAAGGCAACTACAAAGGCAGCTGATGCAGCTCCTGCAGCAGTAGGCATGTTTATTTGAGCCCCAGTCCTGCTGTTCTTTCTTCTCTGGCTTCCTATTAATGTCGCAGGCAATCAGCATCTACAGAAGTCCCTTTGTGGTATCATGGAATTCATCCGGCCACCGTTTCTGGCCTTATGTGCTTTTGGGACTCTCTTGACTTCACACAGCAAGATGGTTGTTCTAAGTGGAAAACCCTACCCGATACGTGTCTAGAGAACATGTTCAGAAACTGTTCAGCTAGAAGACATTAGAGGGTCTGTGTAAAACTGAAAGATACATGCAGCTATTCAGTTAACACGTCACCCTTAATTCCACCTCCAAGAAATACTAGCTGCATTTATTACCTTTCCAGCCATATCTGTGTCCTTTAGAGGAAGACTAGGAAGGAAAAAAGAAGAGTTTATTTTTTAAATAGGTTTTAGTTTTGAGGTAGGGCCTTCCTGCGCAGCTCAGGCTATCTTTGAATTGTCAGTCCCCCTCCCTTGGCTTCTTAAACACTGGGATTGCAAGCAGTACCCCTATGCCTAGCTAAGGGTTTCATTTATTAAATTAAAAACGCAAATCTTAGTCCTGTGTGTAAGTAAGGGTGTATCAAAGAAGTCACTGAACTGGCCACTCCATGGTTAGGAAGAAGGTTTTTGTTGTAGGTAAGAAGGTGAAGAGAGAGAGAGAGAGAGAGAGAGAGAGAGAGAGAGAGAGGCAGAGGCATCTGGACAAGTCTAAAACAGAGAGAAAAAGAAGCAGACTGGACATGGCCAAGACTAGAGAAGTGAGGGGTGGAAGACGCGGGATATAAGGAGCATGAGTAGATGGGGGAAGGGATGCCTGTGAACTAGAGCAGCATGGGAGGTTAGGGTAGAAGAGCTGAGAAAGGCCAGGAGGCTAGTGTAGACTTTGAAATGTTAATAGGTATGTGTGAATAGAGACTGAAACTGGCTAGAGGCTAGCATGGCTTTGATCGGTAACCACAGGCATAGGCATGGGAAGGGCTTTCTGGAAGACAGAAACCCATTTCATAGGTTCCTAAGGAATATTGTCTATGAACTTTTATCTCTCCAGCAGTGGTCCTTCTATAGTCTACCTTGAGCTGAACCAAGACTGACATTTCAGGTTCCCTTTGGACCCAATGTTATGATTTAAATGTGCCCTCTCCCAAATTTATGTTGAAACTTAACTCCCTGGGGGTAATAATAAGAGACAGGGTCTTAAGCCAGGCATTGTGTTGCACACAATCCAAGCACTTAAGAGACTGAAACAGGAGGATAGCACTGACTTTAAGGCCAGCCTGGGCTACATATTGAGTATCAGGCTAGCTAGGGCTACAGAGTAAGATCCTGTATCAACGAAACAAAACGAACAAAGAAGAAGTAGGATCTTGGGGTATAAAGTTGAATCATAAGGACTCAGCCCTTATAAAAGAGCTGGTGTGAATTAGATTAGGCCGCTTTTGACCTTCTGTCTCATCTGTCATATAAGAACACATCAGTCTGCTCTACAGTAAGAACCATTCAAGGCTTTACCTTATAAAAGAGACTGAACCCTCACCAACACCCCGTACTTCTGGGACTGTGAGAAATAAACTCCCATTTTTTATTCATTATACAGTCTTGGACTGTTGGGTGTAGTAACCCAAGCAGACTGAAACACAAACATGTACTGCCTCACACCCCACTGTTTAATTTTTCAGTGTCACAGTTATTGAACAAACGTTGATTGGACATCTGCTCTACACTTAAAACTGTGCTGGGTGCTCGATACAAAAACAAAGTGGAAGGAGGAGACAATGATCCCTCTCAAAGTAAGTGTTCAGAGACATCGAGATGGCTCAGGGGGTAAAGAAACTTCCTGCCAACCCTGATGACTTACGTTTGATCCTCAAGACCCAAGTAATGGATGAAGAGAATGAACCTGGAAGTAGCTTCTGATGGCCACAATCTTTCAATGACAAGCGCATGCCCCATCACTAAGATAAATAAACAAATAATAAAATTTGTAGATAAGTGTACAGCATAATGCAGAAGACATACATTCAGCCAGTAATCGCTTACATGAATGTGTAGTTATCTCAAATACTCTGAAAGGCTAGGAGCAGATGCTATGCAGATTTATAATAAAGAAACCTTCCAGATACTTGCTACTTCTCTTTCCCACCAGTCCGTCATCTGTGTTGGGAATCAACACACACATGACCTTTACAGGTGATGGGTGACCCAATCTATGTCAATCAGAAATTTGGCTTCCTACAGTAATAATTATTAATCCTCAAATAGACACATGCCCACACTCCAGGAGCCCAAACTAACAAAACTAAACTCTGAGATATTTGGGGGGCTTCTCCATTTCTTCCTGTTAATGTTGCATATGAAAGGAGAAGCTGGTGTTGCTGTAGTTGTTAAAACAGAGTAAGAATTCACTTCTCAAAGGGGCCGCCATCAAGAATATTAGGCCAGGTTGACTGGCATAGAAATATCAACAGGCGTACAAACACCAATGCAGTACTGTACCAGGAGACACATGGAAAACAAAGGCTCCTCCGAAAATTACTAATCCTACAAAATAGCATGTAGAGAGTGGGTTAGATAAAATCCCTGATAAAAAAAATGCAAAAAGAAGGATTATAAGTATGTTTAAAGAAATCAAAGAAGAAAATAGCTCCTGATTGAGGACACAAACAGCTGGATGAAATAAGGAAGGTCATACAAAATATGACAGAAGAATTCAACAGAGATAGAAATACTGAATTAAATTCAATCTGAACAAAGGAAAGTACATGACAGTGGAGGGATGTGTTGGGAGTGACTGGGGAGAGTAGGGGAAATTTGGGGTGTAGATGATCGAGACACATTATATATAAATGTCACTGACAAAGAGGAAGCAAGATGTATTTTATAAAAAAAGAATATTGGGTTAACTGGTAGATACATGATCAAGCCCCCATTGACATTTCCTGAGGCCCAGTTCAAGCCCCGAACTTTTTGGTTACTAAAACCAATTTGGTATATTGCTTGTTACCAATTTGATTCTGGACAAGAACTGGTCAGAAAACGTTCCCTGGAGGCAGAGACATTATATCTGTGACCCAGAATAGGAAATAAAGCAAAAGGAAGCTGTCAAAAGCTCACATGACAGAAAACCTGCAGGAGTGAGGTTTCGAAGTGCTGCTAAATTATTATTTAGCAATCATTCTGTTTGGTGTAGTGTGGCAAGATGAACATTAGGGGACAGAAGGAATGGTGGATGAGAAGACATGGAGCCCCGGCTATGAGTTCTGAATGATTCCACTGAAAGGTGCTGTGGGGACTTTAGAAAGGGGATTATAATGGATTTTTTTTTTCAGTTTCATTTTCATCATGAGAATTTCCTGTGGTCAATATCTAGTTTGAAAAATAATATTTAAAGGATATAAAATAGTCCATTCTTGGACTTTTTGTATCTGTTTTATTACTCAGCATGGAGATTAGTCCCAGTTTTATAAATGCTATGTGCAAGTACTATAAACTGAAAGAAGCTATGTAATTACTGGAGTCTATGTTTTCAGAAGTAAGGAAATTGTTCCCAGTGTTCGTGGGGACTCACTTTAAGTTCCTGGTTGTGAAACTCAGTGGCCTGAGGCTCCCTGACAACCTCACTCCTTCTCAGATTCTGATTCTCCCTCCTTTGAAGGACTGCTTCAGCATCTCCTCATCTTTCTTCCCTCTTCACATCTTTTGAGAAAACAGAAGCAATCAAAGCGCACTTCCTAGTTGCGAAACCACCAAGCACCCCGACCCGCCCAGTCACAGTCCTAGTCCTCTGGTCTCCCTATCACGATAATAAACAACCATCTGCATGGGCCCCACCCCCTGAGAGCAGTGCTGCCCTCTCCCTCGTGTAGGCAATGATCTAACTAGGCAATTTCTACTTTCATCATTTCCCCTGTTTGGGGATTGTTCAAACACACAGCAATCCTCTTATCTTCTGAAAACAAGACATCTTTGGCCTCGTCTTAACTTCTGGCAGACACCCTCATTTTCTGCTCCCCTCTCCAACACTTCACCTTTACATCCTGTTATTCTGCTCAACCCTCTCCCACGCGGTCTCCCGTCCTGTGCCCACCCCTCCATGACGGGCAATGCCCACTCTTCATTTCATTCAGTCTGAACTGCTTCCTGCTTTCTCCAGGAAGCACCATTCTCCAGCTGGCACTGACTCCTTCTGCTTCCTTGCTCTGATCCTTTGTCTTTGTTAAAGCCCTTCTTACCATGCAAACCTCCAAGCCACATTAAGCACCACCTGGATCTCTAATCTACTCCTGCCTTCCCCTTCATGGCATGCGCAGGAAGCTGGGATGTTGGAAACAGACAAAAAAAAAAAAAAAAAAAAAAAAAGAAACCTTGCCCTAAGTACTGCCCTTTTGACTTCAGACTACCTACAGGATAAAATAAAATTCAGGTTCCCAAGCCCTAGGGGAGCTGAGAACGTTCCAACCGCTGACCAACCTCCTCCCTAAACCATAGAAATATTTATTATGCAGCTTTAGTTCCCTAGAAATGTCACCGCTGCTCCTCACATCAGAAAGAACAAGTGAATCCGATTGGATCGAGTGAAAAGTTTGCATTGTATGTTGATTGACAATGATGAGCACTTAAGAAAAGCCCCTATTCTGATTGGTGAAATTGTAACTGTAGCGTGGCAACAAATGTTTACGACTTTTGTGCTTTAATACTTGTTGCAACTGGCATTCTTCGGGGCTCCCAGTTCAGCTCCGAATCTGTTCTGCGGCCCTGACTGGTCAGCCCCCTCCACCTTTTCCCTTCTTTTGTGCTGCCCTGCATTAAATCTTGCCTTGAGCTAACCTCTTGTGCTTGCTTGGGTTAATTTGGAGCCTTGAACCACAACAGAATAATGGGTGTTCCAAAGCAGATAGTGTATGTTTGGGTCTTTAAAGGACATGAAGGCGAGTCAAGTAATTAGACAAGCAGGATGCACCGAAGGATGCTGAGTCAAGACAAGCCTGGAAAGAGTGGGGGAGTAAGTTAGGGGTTAGTATGGCTGACACAAAGCTGTGCTTAAGGTCAATTTGAGAAGATATTTGGCCATGGGGCAAAGGTAGGAGGAACTATTCAAACTATGCATATATCTCGTGAAAACTTAGATGTATCTTTAAAGTTTGAGAAGCACCTAGTATTCAACTGGGAACAGAGATTCATCACATATGTATAATGTCATGTCTAAACACACACGTTTATGTACACATGCACACACACTTGCATGCTCCCCCACATGTTTATAGCATTCTATGGAGTTGTGTTTTTACTGTCCCTAGAAATTAATCAGGGAAGGTAGCACACAAACTCTTGAGCTGGCTTCACTTTTACATGAAGCATTTACAGTGTGCTTTCCCTGTGATCTGGGTTTACAGGAAAAGGGGTGCAAACCCCAGAGCTAGACCTATAGGGAGGACAAGCTGGGTCCTCAAGGAAGGTGACAGTCAGTAAGACAGATGCCACAGGTTGCTCATTATCCAGCAGTTCACAATGGTGGATGCATTTCGGGGGGTGGGGGGGGGAACCAAGACAGATCATTTATAAGTGAGCTTTGTCCATGGCAGACAACACCAGCTCTCTGAAAACCTAGCTTCATGCACACCTACCTCTGAGAGTGGCCTGGCTTCCCACATTTTCCAAGTGTAGACATTGTAGACCAGTAAGAATGAGACATTATTAAACAATAGCACAATAATTCCATGGCTACCTTTACCTTTGCATTAGAGGTTTAGTGGTATCTTAATCTACCTGATACCTATATACCTATATCACCCTATAAATGTTTGTCTTTAGACAAGAAAAAGTCCACAGCCAAAGGCAGATAGGTATCTCTGTCTTCTGGCCATTCCTGAAGCCTAATGAAGTCTTAGCAACAATCTTTGGAATCTGCAAATAGACTCACTTGGAGTCATCAAACAGAACTTGTTGGGGAATAAACAGGTCTTTGCTTTAGAGCAGAGACCATTGTGAGAGCCTGGTTAAAGGCTGACTAAACTGAAGATAAGCAGGCCTCCTGAGAAGCAGCTACTGACTTCCTCATCTGTTTAGTCTCGTTAAGCACCAGCTACCTCAGGCACGCATGCTGACGGTTATCACCACGACATGGAAAGGAATACACCAAGCCATGTGCGTGTGCATCTTAGGAATCAGCTGGCCGAAAACCACATAGAAAAGTGCACCACGCCAGAGTCACGAGTGCTGAGATATGGAGCCTCTGAGAGCAGCGGAGCATATTTGTGTGAGAGAGTCAAGTCGATGCTGATGTACGGGTCTTACTAGATCCTCCCTAAATCCTACTATGCTCTGAAATCTGCTCCCACGCCCTCCTCCCCAACAGGCATTTTACTTTGGAATTCTGAATAGTTAAACAAGTGCCACCCTCTAAAAAGTCTCATAGCTACTGGGCAGTTGTAAAGACTACAGTTCAAAGTTGTATGAGTCTCCCAAGACATAAAAGATGTTGGGGCCAGACCTAGGACACCTCATACATACATAAAGGCCTTAAGTTTGACCTCAACCTTGCTGCCAGACTGGTATCTTACATTGTCATGCTGCTGTGGAATGTTTTTTGTTTGTTTGATTGGGGGTTTGTTGTTTGTTTTGACACAAAGTCTTGAGGCCCATGCTGGCTTCAAATTCACAATCCCTCTGCATCAGCTTCAGTTCAAGTAGCTGGGATTACAGGCATGTGCCTCCATAACTGGCTGGTCACGCTTAAATTCAACAGCAAGCCGAACTGTCGGTCCCGGGAACACCCTTTGTTTGGGAAGCTTTAAAATCAATTCTCCTGGCAATCTTGTTGCACTATGAAGGCCAAGCACGAAGGGCAGAGTCACTGGGTAAATTCATGTGTTGGACAATGGACTGAACCTCAGGGCAGTAGTTCAACATCTGGAGCAGAGTTGGAAGAAGGGCAGAACACATAGCCTCAAGTGACTTGGGACAGGGGAAAGGTTGAGAACAAATCCCTGCCCAAGACATTGGAGTGCCACAGACATGTCCTGGCGCTGAGCTGGCCTCATAGGAGGAGAGGAAGCCAGGGGGCTGCAGTGACCATTCAGTCTCTCTGACCAGCCAGGAGAGTCTCCTCATATGCAAAATAGAGATAATAACTCCTACGTGTCTAAAGATGCTGGCAGCATTAACTAGTCGGTACTTAGTAATTACAGCTGTTACTGCCAATAGCAGACAGCCATTAGTGTGAGGTTGATGAAGAAGAGTCCTTGCTTAACCACATCCTTCGCCTCCCCCTTTTCTTCTCACACTACTCATTACAGAGTTGAGACTGTCACAGATTTCTGTGTACATCTCTATCCCTCCTATATTTGGGGGAACTGAGACTCAGAATGGTGAAACGCATGTCCATAATCCCAGCACTGTGGAAGCCGAAGCAGGAGGGCTGGACTCTGCCTTGTAGTCCATTCGAGGACAGACAGCCTGGGCAAGCATGTCGGAACCTATCTCAAGCAAACAAATGGACAACAACAACAAAAGTCTTCCGATAGGTTGGGTGTGATAGCTCACATCTGTAACTCAATGCTCTGAAAGCTGAGGCAGGAGGATGGCAAATTTAAAAGGGCCTAGGTTACATGGTGTGACTGTATCTCAAAACAAAACCACACACACACACACACACACACACCACAAAAGAAAAGGGAAGCAAACATTTTACATAGAGATGAGGTTGATTTTTGCTTACTGCCTTGGAGGGTTCTAGTCTACAATCCAGTGGCCCCATCGACTTGGACCTCTGAGGAGAGGGTACATCACAGTGAACATAAGCAACCCAGAGAATGAGCAAAATTGAAAGAGTCTGGGTCCCACAATCCCTCCCAAGGGCATCCCTCCAGTGAACTAAGGGGTTTAACTGGTCCCCATCTCCTAAGCCGTATAATTCCTCCTAATAGACACACCGTGTCCTGTGCCTTTAATACATTTGTCTTTGAGGGACATCCAACGCAGCAATCATAACACAAACCTTTGATGTCAGTAGGAGAGATCCTAGGCAGTAGAACTTTGTTTATCTTGTGGATTGACTCCAGGTCTTCATGCGTGAGTTAAGTGTTCTGCCTCAAGAGCACACTGTAACATGAGGGCCTTCTTGTTGGGGTTTCTGTCCTGCCCAGTTTCCACAGCCGGCAAGTCCCAAAGAAAATCACACAGAGGTTTCCATAAGTTATAAACTGATTGGACCATTAGCCCAGGCTTCGTATTAGCTCTTATAACTTTTTTTTTTAATTGATGAGTCAGGAAAATCTCTCTGCAGCACACCGCCAGCAAATGGCAAAAAGCTGTGTTAAACTCTGTTTTTTCTTTTTTTTTTTTTTTCTTTTTTCTTTTTTGGTCTAGAATTTCTTTTTAAGCCCTCTTAGGTTTCATGTGGAATTAGTAGACAACGTTGAGGCACCAATTGTTGAAGGAGAGAGAGCCTACTTTTGGTCACAGCCACCCTGCTAGCTTACACCTGAAATAATCACACAGAAACTGTATTAATTAAATTACTGCCTGGCCCATTATATTTAGCCTCTTCTTGGCCAACTCTCACATCCTGATCTAATCCATTTCTACCAATCTGTGAACACCACAAGGTCATGGCTTACTGGGAAAGATTCTAACCAGCGTCAGTCTCAGGCAGGAGCTTCATGGTGTCTGCCACTCTGCCCTTCTTCCCAGCATTCTGTTCTGTCTTCCCTGCCTACCTAAGTTCTGCCCTGTCAAAAGGCCAAGGAAGTTTCTTTATTCAGCCAATGAAAGCAACACATAGACAGAAGAACCTCCTACACCAGCACACCTCCAGTCCCTTGTGAGACGATTCTAAAGAGATTCTTTAGATTCCAGTCCTGCACACTCTATCGATATCCATACTTCTTTCTACAACTTGAGGCAAGGATAACTCATGCACTGGTAAGAGTCTCCCTGACTAAAACCTGGAGCTCAAATACCCTAAGGCTGAGGAGATTCCATGGGATCCCAGGCCTCTCTTCCCAGAACCAGTGGGCCTCAAACTTTGTTCTGTAGAGGATCGCTGAGGGGGCACTTCATGTCTTCAACCACCCAGTCAACTGTCCCAGTGGAACACAGGTACAGTCAGTCCAAAGGCTTCCGAAGAGGTGGCAGTGGCCTCAGACTACGCAAAGCTGGGGTTTCGGTTTTGTCTCCTTGTGTGTTGGCTCTGCCCCAGCTTCCTTATCTGTACCTGGAGGCAATAGCGGTGGCGACTCAGTGTCCTCGTGAGAAGTAACCACAATAAACCTGGAAAGTGCTTGCTATGGTGCCCGTGTCTAGTTCACTGGATACAGAAGTGACCCACAGTGGGTGAAGCTCGGTCCTGCACCAGCATGTGGTTCTCACTTGGATTCCAGCTGCTCAATGGAACCAGTAGCAGAGCTCAGGTTTTTATTTTCCTTCCCTACCTCATTCAACAAGCGCCAGTGTGAGCTAGTTTTCAGTTCACATTGTCCCAAGTACTCAGCGACTTGCTTCCAGTCAGTCCCTGATAAGAAAGAAGGCCTGCCTGGGCTGAAAATACCAGATTCCAGGCAGAGGACATATTTCACTCTTACAGGTTAAGGAGTATAAAGAATTTGCATTCATTAATATCCTCCATTTTTATTTTATATATATATATTTTTTTTTTTTTTGGTTTTTCGAGACAGGGTTTCTCTGTGGCTTTGGAGCCTGTCCTAGAACTAGCTCTGTAGACCAGGCTGGTCTCGAACTCACAGAGATCCACCTGCCTCTGCCTCCCGAGTGCTGGGATTAAAGGTGTGAGCCACCACCGCCCGGCATGCTCCATTTTTAATATGACTGCAAGCTTTGGATTATTAGTTAACAAACAGTTAATTATGAGACTACTAGAGGTGGCTTCCGTGCTCATAGGAATCCACCCACCATTATTTATTACCTTTTTGAACCTGCTGAAGTTCTCTCTGGTCCCTTCTCTGGTCTAACATGGTGCAAGACACATATGCACAGGTATGGAATGGGGCTGGTCCTTCCGCCTTACATGTATGTATAATCTAGTGTTGGAGCCAATAGGCAGGCAGTACATAGCAGACATAGCATATCTGAAAGGCTGGTAAGGTCCAGAATTGACAGCGCCGGGGGCGGGGACAGGGAAGAATGGCAAACATACTTGACTGGGAACTCATGAAGAGATTCTGAAGAAGAGACATGTAACCTAAAATCTGAAGGGGGCCAGCCAGGTGGGGTGTTGGGAGGGAGTACCTGCTGGAGCAGAGAAGGCGGCAAGTGCTACAAGACCTTGGTCCCCGTGAGCTCAGCCTTATGGGTTCTGGTAAGAAGCGGGGGTTTTGTAGAAAACGAATTTCTTATTTTCCTTTCTGAACAGCACTTAGGAACTGATTCCTTGGCCCACTCTCTCCTACCATTGCTCTTTGAATTCATTTGCAAATTAAAAAAAAAGGCCCCAGCCCTTGTGAGCAGGAACCCAGCCCACAACTCAACACATAGCACGTGGAACCCTCTTCTCCTGGGAGGAGATTATTGGGAGTGCCCTGCATTTTCCCTTGCTGCCACCCAGTCATCCTTCAACACTGCCCTGGATGGCCCTGCTTCACACCCACGCTTCCAGGCAAAATGCCAGGTGGATATTAGCTTAGAATTGGATGTCTGATCAAATGAAGCCCAAAGAGGTGAAGAATTGTGTTCTGGTTTGGTGTTCGGCTTTAAAAACTAGGTTCTAAGTCTTGGGAGAACTGAAGACCAAGGTTTTTAGGTCAAAGCATAGCAGTAGAGACATCTAGTGCCCATTATGAGTAATAGCTGCCACTAAGAATCTATTTTTCTGGCTGTTTTTCTTTGCTTTTTTTTTTTTTTTTTTTTGTCCCTCACTTTCCTTCCTTTCTCTCCCCCTACTCCCCAGCCCACTTTTTAATCTAAAGCAAGCAAAGCATTCTATGGGGGGAAATGTTCTTTATGTACCAGGGCTACTTACAAACACCTTCACTGACTCTGTGGGATATGTGTGTGTGTGTGTGTGTGTGTGTGTGTGTGTGTGTGTGTGTGTGTGTGTGTGGTTGGCACCCTTCCAAATATGAAGCAGGATTCAGTGATCTCCAGGGGACGTCTGATTTCCAGATCTCATCACCACAGTTTCTCCAAGCCCGCGATCCTTTGCAGTCCTAGCTGTGAGGCTGGTTCGCTCCAATTACAGTGCAGGCTATTCTCAAACGAAAAGGCCTACGAAGAAAGATTGGCATCGGGAATCAGAGAAGAAAGATTCAAACATGAAGCCCTGAGGGGTAATGTGTGCTTCTCAAACTCCATCCCTCAGGACTGGAAACCAAATCCGTGCTCCACTCAGTACTGTCCTTGCCTTGACTAGCTGCGGAGTGGTGTAGGAGGTCCTTCTGTATTTCTGTTGCTTTCATTGGTTGAATAAAGAGACTGCCTTGGCCTTTTGATAGGGCAGCCCTTAGGTGGGTGGAGGAGACAGAATGAAATTCTGGGATAGAGAAGGCAGAGTCAGGGAGAGCTGCTCACCATGAAGCTGCCAGGTCAGACACGCTGAATCTTTCCCGGTAAGCCACGACTCGCGGTGACACACAGATTATTAGAAATGGGTTAAACGAATATGTAAGAGTTGGCCTAAGAACAGACAGGAGGACCAATGGAACCGAATAGAAGACCCAGATATCAATCCACACATCTTCGAACACCTGATATTTGATAAAGAAGCAAAAAATATCAAATGGAAAAAAGAAAGCCTATTCAACAAGTGGTGCTGGCATAACTGGATATCAGCATGTAGAAGAATGAAAATAGACCCATATCTATCACCATGCACAAAACTCAAGTCCAAATGGATCAAAGACCTCAACATAAAGCCAGCTACACTGAACCTCATAGAAGAGAAAGTGGGAAGTACACTTGAACACATTGGCACAGGGAACCACTTCCTAAATAGAACCCCTGCAGCACAGACACTGAGAAAAACAATTAATAAATGGGACCTCCTGAAACTGAAAAGCTTCTGTAAAGCAAAGGATACAGTCAATGGGACAAAACGACAGCTTACAGAATGGGAAAAGATCTTCACTAACCCCACAACAGACAGAGGTCTGATCTCCAAAATATACAAAGAACTCAAGAAATTGGTCATCAACAGAACACATAATCCAATAAAAAAAAGTGGAGTACAGACCTAAACAGAGAACTCTCAACAGAGGAATCTAAAATGGCTGAAAGACACTTAAGGAGCCGGGCAGTGGTGGCGCACGCCTTTAATCCCAGCACTCGGGAAGCAGAGGCAGGCGGATCTCTGTGAGTTCGAGACCAGCCTGGTCTACAGAGCTAGTTCCAGGACAGGCTCCAAAGCCACAGAGAAACCCTGTCTCGAAAAACCAAAAAAAAAAAAAAAAAAAAGACACTTAAGGAAATGTTCAACATCCTTAGTCATCAGAGAAATGCAAATCAAAACAACTCTGAGAGTCCATCTTACACCTGTAAGAATGGCCAAGATCAAAAACACTGATGACAACTTATGCTGGAGAGGCTGTGGAGAAAAGGGAACACTTCTGCATTGCTGGTGGGAATGCAAACTGGTCCAACCCCTTTGGATGTCAGGGTGGTGATTTCTCAGAAAATTAGGAAACAACCTTCCTCAAGACCCAGTAATACCACTTTTGGGTATATATCCAAAGGATGCTCAATCGTGCCACAAGGACATGTGCTCAACTATGTTCATAGCAGCTTTGTTTGTCATAGCCAGAAACTGGAAACAACCTAAATGCCCCTCAATCGAAGAATGGATAAAAAAAATTGTGGTACATTTACACAATGGAGTACTACACAGCAGAAAAAATAACGACAGCTTGAATTTTGCAGGAAAATGGATGGAACTAGAAAGCATTATTTTGAGTGAGGTAACCCAGACATAGAAAGACAGTTATCACATGTGCTTACTCATAGGTGGTTTTTAAACATAAAGCAAAGAAAGCCAGCCTACAAACCACAATCCCAGAGAACTTAGACAACAATATGGACACTAAGAGAGACTTACATAGATCTAATCTACATGGGAAGTAGAAAGTATAAAAAGACAAGATCTCCTGAGTAAATTGGGAGCATGGGGTCCTTGGGGGAGGGTCGAAGGAGGGGGGGAGAGGCAGGGAGGGGAGCAGAGAAAAATGTAGAGCTTAATAAATATCATGAAAAAAAAAGAATATGTAAGAGCCAATAAGAGGCTAGAGCTAATGGGCCAGGCAGCATTTCAATGAAAACAGTTTCTGTGTAATTATTTCTGGTATAAGCTAACCAGGTGCCGGAATGAAGCCCACTCCTCCTCATTACTACAGCGGAGTAGCAAAGTCCTGATCCTATTGGAGAAATGCCTTTGAGGCTTTAAATTGCTGATCTGTCACAGTCTGGCAAGATTTCCTCAGAGGTTACATGTGGCAGGCAATGCTGAAAGCGCTGCACAGGCAACAGCTCATTGCATCTTTGCTACAGCTTTCTCTGCAGGTAAGTTTTCTCCCAACCTGACAGACAGGTGATGCGAAGACCCGGTGCTCTGGGGAGCCAACCAGAACCCCAATCTTTGTGCATTCCCACTTCTTCCTCGGTGCTATGTAAGTAAGCTACAGCATTAGGACTCAGTGTTGATATTCTGACTGGACCAAGATGAAACTCACCAAGACCCTTCTGAGGAAAGGCTCCAGATTGCTCTGGCACCTTGCTATGGTTTCTTGGCCCTGAGAGTTCTCAGCTTACAGCTCCATTGTCCCTCCACTGTCCTTGGAGGGTCTCTCTCCCACTCTTGAGGACCCTTGGAGAGCAGCCTCTTTCAAAGCTCAGTCTTGTTCAGTCTTCATGAGGGCCCTTCTCAAGACACTAGATAACAGCACTCCCAAGGGCTGGGTCTCAGAACTCATGCATGGCACTGCTTACAGTAGACCTCAGGTGAGCACATCCTGTGCCCTTTCTAGACAGTGAACAAGGAACTCAGATGGGGCCAGGCCATACATCTCACCACCCCCATGGGCACACACACAGAGTGAGTTTGGCTCCCAGCCTCCCATCCTAGGCTCTGGTTTCTTCCATCTCTCCTCCCCAAAGCAACTTCAAGTCTCAAGGCATCTCTGTCACTTCCCCGGGGTGGGAGGCGGGGGGAGAATGAGGAAAGGGAACTAGTGCACATTGTCTTTAACAGATTCAAAGCCAGCTAAAGCTACTCTACAATTTCTTCCGTTATGTTCCCATTCTGCAGGTGACAAGGTATCCACAGTGGGTGCATAACTTATAAATGTTAGCATAGCCAGCGACACTTTAAAGAGTTGAATCTGAAGCCAAAACTCAGGCTCAAGCTATTTCTACCCTATGCCAACCTGCAGGTGCTCCTTAACACTTCTCAGATGACTCTGCATCCCGGAATCCCCAAAGAGAACAGGAGTGTATTTTGGAGTCAGAAAGAGAAGAATTTGAGGAATGCTTTGCTGGTGTAGGATACCCCCGTATTCCCAAATATTGTTTATAAATTTAAATTTAAAGGGGGAGATGATATAGATATGGATAATTTACATTGATATAAATTTTGCTTTATTGATATAAATTTAAGGTCAATTTTGTTATATATATGTATTTCTGATCTTGATTAAGGTATTGTGATTGTGTAGTTCATTTAAAAATGTAATGTATAATTAAAAAATATAGGTTGTTAATAGATAATCATTGATATAGTCAAGCTTGTAGTCATGTTAGTTAGATTTTCTAAATATATAGAGGTATATTTCAGTTAGATAGACATTCTTCATATCTTTCAAAGACGACAAAATATGGCATTTAAATATTTTAATAACTTAGGACTTTTCATGACAATGAGACACGTCTGTTCCTGACAGCACCAGCTACTTCAAGAGAAAGATGGACATCAAAGAATCTCCTTATAGAGCTGATTTGCCATTTGGGCGAAAAAGTGCTCTTGACTGGACTGTTGCATAAACTAAACACAAAGAACCCACAGAGAGAGGACTGATAAACTTGCCTAAAGGTGAGATGGTCCTTCAGGGTTCCTGCTTCATAAAAGAGTCTGCAAGACATTCTACAGGATACAAAAAAAAGTGACTAAACTGTCTTTAAATTTTCCTGCTTCATAGAAATGTCTGCTGAATACTATGGGCCTGTAGACTAAAGATGGATGCCCCAACGGTGCAAAGGAACTCTGGGTGACTGTCCAGGCAGCGAGATATCTCTGTCATTTCTAGAGTTTGGAAGTTGCTTATTTCTTGTTTACTTAGGTAATATTTTATCCTTCTGGAGTCTTTGATGGAGTTAAAAAAATGGATATGGGCTGGAGAGACTGGCTCAGTGGTTAAGAGCATTGCCTGCTCTTCCAAAGGTCCTGAGTTCAATTCCCGGCAACCACATGGTGGCTCACAACCATCTGTAATGAGGTCTGGTGCCCTCTTCTGGCCTGCAGACATACACACAGACAGAATATTGTATACATAATAAATAAATAAATATTTTTTAAAAATGAATAGTTATAGTTTTTCTTTGTCATGATAAAAGATAAAATAGGTGGTAACTGTAATTCTTGCTTAATAACTGTTTTGTTATATGTAACTTTACTATGTTAAAATAAAAGCCTTTCTTTTTTGTTTAAATAGAAAAAGGGGAAATGGTGTAGGAGGGTCCTTCTGTATTTGGGTTACTTTTATTGGTTAATAAAGAAACTGCCTTGGCCTTCTGATAGGGCAGGACTTAGATAGACAGGATAAAGAGAACAGGATACTGGGAAGGGGACAGAGTTAGACAGAGCCGCCGGCCATGAAACTGCCAGGTCAGACACGCTGAATCTTTTCCGGTAAGCCACAACTCGTGGAGACACACAGATTATTAGAAATGGGTTAAACAAATATGTGAGAGTTAACCAATAAGAGGCTAGAACTAATGGGCCAGGCAGTATTTAAATAAATACAGTTTCTGTGTAATTATTTCAAATACGCACCGGGAGCGGGTCGGGACAAAGCAAGAGGCCCTGCTCCGGGAAACAGGCGCCGGGAGCCCGCACGCCTCTTACTACACTTTGCTACCTGTGAAATGGGAATAAAAATAATTGCTGACTCAGAGCTTTCATGAAAGGATTAAACAGTCCAGGTAAGTAATTTAGCACTGGAATTGGAAAAGAATGACAAACCATAAGAGCAATCCCCGACCCCACCTCCTTCAACTCTGGACCCAGGTAACCCAACCCTGGCCCTCCCGTAAAAGAAGCGGTAATATCAAGGCAATCAAAAAATGCCGGGGTGGCAGCAGCATCGAGGGAAGAAACAGTGCTACCTCGGCGCCCATCCACACAGGCCTGACCTCAAATACACAGCCTCAGTTCGGGGGCTGACAGCAGATATTTGCGCAGCTTTGGATCCAGAAAGACCTGGGCTCAAATGAACAAAACCTACAATCACAGGCTGGTGGCATGTGATCTGAATAGAGACATTACTTCAGCTCTGGTTCAGTGGTTTTTTTTGTTTTGTTTTGTTTTTTTAATAAACTGCCTAAAATCAAATAGAGGAATTGCAGCAAAGAGAAAACAGTACAAAGACTATAGAACATGGAACACATTCATGTATCCAGATGAGTGTCCTAACTCTGCCCCTGCCAAAGCCCAAGCTCTGAATAAAAAAGCAGCACACGAGAAGATGCATATTATCTGTTCCTTTATTCTTGGGACATAAAAAGCAATGCTATGGCGGCAGACAATTTCAACTTTATTTTTATGCAAATACAGTAAACTGGAAAGGAACATTCTTCTTGAAGTTTTTCTAAGACTATATTTACAAGGAACTCATGAAAATAAGTTAGAAATTAAAAATAAAAGACTGTAGCTTAAATTTGCATTTCTAAAGGCTCTTTGGCAAACTGCGTGGTTTACATCATTTCCAGCTCACGGTCTTCTATCTGTACCGTTAACGCATTCCCAGGGATGCGTGTGTAGATATGCGTGTAAGCAAAGCGGTCCAAATATCCATTTTCCTTCACACAGCTCCTCTTGAAGCTTTTCTAAAATTTCTAGGGGGCTGGAGAGATGGCTCAGAGGTTAAGAACATTGCCTGCTCTTCCAGAGGTCCTGAGTTCAATACCCAGCAACCACATGGTGGCTCACAACCATCTGTAATGGGGTCTGGTGCCCTCTTCTGGCCTGCAGGCATACACACAGACAGAATATTGTATACATAATAAATAAATAAATATAAAAAAATAAAATAATTAAAAAATAAAATTTCTAAAGGGGTCTTATAAATAACAAAATATTTTACTCTCTAAGTATGAAATATGAACAAAGTACAATGACATACAAGTATGGCAATGTTATAATGGAACCTATTGTTTTGTATGTAAATTTGATATTTAAAAATTAATTTTAAAACAATTAAAAGCATTAAAAAAAAGACAGCTGGTGAGCACATTTAGCTGACTTCCTAGATCAGAGGGAGACAAGACCAATTACACCTACCAGCAGAAGCCCTAGAGGGCTCAGGAGACTGATCTGGAGGTACTTGCGGGGACTAGCGCAGAGGTGAGATTACCAAAGTGGGCAACAGAGTGGGCGGAGAGTGAGTGAGGCCTGTGTAAAGCCCAGGACATGCACTCTGTCTTCAACTCTCTCTTTAATAGCTGCTATGTATGTGTCTGTCTTCCTTTGTTCTGGGGCACAAGAATGTGGATACTGTCCTCTAACCCCCGTAGCAGCTGGTGTCGGTGGAGTTGGCTATGACAGATGAGTAGCGATTGGCCCTACTAACTCTCTTTTCTGCCCAGAGACCAGAAAACAGAGATTCTGTACATTTATGGATCAGGAAATGTGAGGTGCCACTTTCCGATGCCCATCACTAACTCAGCCCCAGATAGACTTCGGGAAACTCTAGATTCACAGACCAGGACCACTGGGAGATGCCCCTGGAAGCAGCACAGCCAGATGTCCCCACAGAGTGCAGTGATGTTAGCATCTTAGAACCGTTTAGAAGTACGGGTAGATAGCCAGTGGTCTCCAGACACTGCAGGTGACAGGCAGAAACAAGCAGGGATCCTGGGAGGGCTGATGGGGAGAGAAGCAAAGATGAGGCTGCTGAACTCGCTCTCGGATTCTGCAGAAAGATAGCACGGGCTTTGCATTTATGCAACTGGGACAGTAAAGCAAAGGGGCTTTGAACCTTCAGAGAATACAGAGAGTTCTTGGAAACTGCACGTCTGAAAGCCAGGATGAAATGTTCCACAGGAAATTGTAACATAGAGCTGAAGAAACCATCCAGAAAGTAGAATCCATGACAAGGTGATGGGAAGCAGGAAATGAGAAACTGGATGATCCATCGCAGACAAAAGAACAGAGAGAACAAAGAGAACACGAATGGAAATAATTCAGGGAAATTTCCCAGAACTGAAAGACACGAATTGTCAGACTGTGGGGATCCACTGAGTGCCTACTGAGGAAAAGAAGATTCATCTGAACACACTCCCTTAGCAGGTTCAGAATACTAAGGGGAAAGAGAACATCCTAATTTTTTAATAGTCATTATACAATAAAACAAAATTTTGCTAGTTGGGTTGTCTGCTTGTGGTTTTTTTGTTTGTTCTGTCAGCTTGACACAAACCTAAGAACACCTGGAAAAATGGAATCTCAATTGAGGAGTTACCTCCATCGAAATGGCCTGTACGCAAGTCTATGTGGCACTTTCTTGATTTAATGATTCACATGAGAGGGCCTGGGACACCATGGGTGGTACAAACCCTGACTTCCTTTCATGGTGGACTACAACTGTAAGCTAAAACGAATCCTTCCCTCCAGGTTGCTTTTGGTCATGGTCTTTATTACAGCAATAGAAACCAAACTAGGATAAGAATAAAACAAAGAAATCAAAAGGGATCAGGCTCTTTATTTCAATATGAGAAACCAAAAGACAATCCTTCAGCATGTTGAGAAAAAAATCCATCCTACGATAAGATAATCAAGCTGTCATTGAGTATGAGTGAACAATAAGGAGTTTTCTGGTGACACAGGTGCTACCCTCCACCCCTTCAAAACCATCATCTGTGCCTCTCGTCCCTTCATAGCGGATTCCAGTACTGCTCAGGTAGGAGAAGATTCCTTGAGTTCAGGAGTATGAATAAAGTTGTTTTTGCTTGATTTTTGGTTTGTTTGTTTGTTTGTTCGAGATAGTGTCTCACAGGGAATCCCTGGCTGATCTGGCACTCACTATATAGACCAGACTGGCCTCAAGCTCACGAAGATCAACCTGCCTCTGCCTCCAAGTACTGGGATTACTGTCACGAGCCACCACGCCTGGCTTGGAATGAAGATTTTTTAAAATTTTTTTTTTCGCTTGTTGATTTTTGTTTTTGTTTTGAGACCAGGTTTCTCTATGTAACAGCCTTGGCTGTCCTAGAACTCATTTTGTAGACCAAGCTAGACTCTAACTCACAGATATCTGCCTGCCTCTGCGTCCCGTGTGCTGGTATCAAAGGTGTGCTCCACCACATCTTGCTCAGGAATGAAGATATCGTAAAGGAATGTTTAAAACCTTCTCATCAGCTAACAGATTACTGAACAAGTGTCCTAAGAAGCTGGAATTTCCCTAGGCCATTTGTTGACTTCTCAAAAGTTACATTTGAAACATGGCAGTTTTGACTGAAGATTGGTGCCAGAGGAGAGCCTGTCTCCAAAAGAGGCTTCACACAGTTCTGAGAATGAGTCAGACTACCTTAAGTGAGGGAATGGAGCCTGGACAATGATAAGTCAATGATAGGCAGGACCACACCTCAGCCAGGTCTGCGTATTTATGCAAACTTCTGGTCCTTTATTTAAACCTTCTATCAGGACCCTGAAGAGGGCTTGGGGCAGGAGGTGTCACTGGGCCTCTCTGTGTTTGTTCCTTTTCCCAATGCTGTCAACTATGACTGGCGCTGTTAGCCCAGCCTATAAGGCTAGCCACGCCTAGCTCATGTGAACAGAAGTTTCCAGGAAAAAGCTGTACCTCCAAGGTGATTCTTCTACAAGACTGATTAACTAATTACAACTTAATGATTGTGGAGGGTTTAGAATGTTGCTACACCAGAGCCAAGTTATCTAGGGCCATCTTCAGCCCTCTCAATAGCTGTTTATTTCTCTCCTGAGCACCTGACTTACCAGCTTTGCGATTAGTAGGTAAATCACTTGGAGTGTCCAAAGGCAGCACTTTCCTCTGGACAGGATTCGCTTAGCAGATGGTGAGCATCTGCCAACCGGCTGTGTTAGGCGGCAGCTGAGACTCTAACCGCTCTGTTCCCACTCTGCTGCACCTGGCCTCTCTGATGTGGCCACCAGTGTTCTCTGGAAAGGGTCTTGACTTTCCGGTCAAGTTTCTTTGTTGTGTTACTACAAAAACTTGGTCGAACTTCTTCCACGCTGGAACACGGCATTGTAACTTCCCCCAGGAATCTCCTGCCTGTGGAAAGGGAAGGCTGAAGGCCTGGTGCCAACCTAAGGAGGAACTTGTCTCCCAGGAAGACATCTCAGACTGTGCTGTCAGCTTGTAGACCACCATGGAGGAGCAGTATTGATGAGGAAGGCTCAATGGGGGACAGAACCACACTGGAATTTTAGTTATAAATACTACATTTTATATAAAAAAAATTCCATTATAGTTTGTCTTTTGTTTTATTGATGCTCAATCTGTGTCTTCATTAAATAATGAATACTTCCCTTCCATAAAAAAACTACATTTTATAATACCATATATTATATAATATATAAATAAGATACATTTTATAATACAATATAAATACTGAATTTATAAATGGACTTATTATATATACTCTTGCCCTCTATTTAAAACTTAACCTTGTGACAGGACCCCAAGATGGCCTTGAAGGGGTCGCTCTTTATTTGTTCTTCCTCTTCCCAATGAGGCCACACTGAACAAACCCCTTTTCTCTGCTTTTCGCTGTTACTCACCTCTGTAATTAGCCTGTGGAAGATGGACAGCCAAGTTTAGCTTGCGGGGGCTGCCAGGACCCAGGCTTTTTGACCCTAAAATCTTTAGTAAGAGTCATCAGCCAATTTGGGTAACACCTAATTTTCCTTCACCTCACCAGAAATGCCTGAGAAGAATATTTGTCTATTTTCACTGAATTAATTCTCATAAGGCCCCTGATGGTAGAAGAAAATTAGGTGTGCTTCAAGACTTACTAGAAGCAGGCGAGTTGTCTTTTATGTTCCGGTAGACTGGTGTAGGAGGGTCTTCTGTTTGTATATTGCCCTCATTGGTTAAATAAAGAAAACTGCCTTGGCCTTTTGGTAGGACAGCCCTTAGGTGGGCGGAGTAGATAGAAGGAAATGCTGTGAGAGAGAAGGTAGTGGAGCAGATGCCATGCTTTTCCAGCACAAGATGGACACGGGTTAGACTCATGCTGGTAAGCCACAACTCAAGTGGCGATACACATTAATGGAGATGGGCTAAAATAATATGTGAGAGTTAGCCAATAAGGGGCTAGAGCTAATGGGCCAGGCAGTATTTAAATGAATACAGTGTCCGTGTAATTATTTCGAGTACACACCGGGCGCCGGGTAGCACAAGGAGCCCTGCGCCAGGAACCAGGCACTGGGAACGCAGCCCGAGCCCCTCATTACTACAGTAGACTTCAATTTCCAGATACTAGGCACAAACAGCAGGAAACATCTGTAATGGTATTTTGCCTTCTGAATGCCACTCACCTTTGAATCTGTCTGTGCCTTGTTTTGAGATACTGGTAAGAAGTATAAACAAATCAATCACTGCACACTTCAAGCCTCCACAGCACTCAGGAGGACATGGCAGACAGTTTACATCACGAGACTCAGCAGTATCTGAACTGACTGCAGGAGCACAGAAGAAACTTCGTGATGAGCAAAAACATTTGTAAATATGCAATTGCATTTTCAACACAATTAGATGCTTAATTGGGTGCTGTCATTCATTAATACACTTAAACACAGGGAACACTAGACTTCTCTGAAGGCTGTCTTCATCTACTGCCTTTTGAAAATCTACAAAGTAAACTTTCTTCTTCTTATCTCCCCATTATGGGGTGAATGGTTCAAATTCACACTCTATAATCTGCTTAATATTAGCAGGTAACAACTAAACGTTTTCTTAAACTTTTCTAAGGATCTGTGTTGCAAAAAATAGACTGTGATGGTCCATTTTCAATCTGAGGTTAGAGTTCACTGGAGTTAGATGAGCAGGATGCAGCAGGCACCTCTACCCTAGCTGGCAGCAGACGCTATTTGAGAAGTCAGAGCAATGGAAAGTTACAGGTAATCTAAGTGACAGCCCACAATCAGAAAAGGGAGACAGTCTCAAGCTCCAGATTATACACTAACTAATGGATAATTCTCCGAGTCCTGAAGTTTGGGAAGGGGAAAAGGCCCAGCCTACGGGAGGACAGCCACCTGGCGCTTTAAAAACCAATCCTGCATAACATAAGCCATTCCTGTCCTTTCTCTATGCTGGCATCCCTTCCTGCAGAATTGGGTAGTAAAAGCTGCCGCAGTTTCACTAGTCTCTTGAATTTGTTACTGTTTTATTCTCACATTTCCAGATGCCAGGCATACACATCATTGCACAGTTACAAATTTAAATTTTGAAGCCAGGTGCTGGTGGCGCACCCTTTTATTCCCAACACTCAGGAGGCTGGGGCAGGTAGAACTCTGTGATGCCAGCCTGGTCTACAAAGAGAATTCCAGGACAGCTAGGGGTATTACACGGAAAAACCCTGTCTCAAAAAAAAAAAAAAATCATAGTTCCAATTGTGTATAAGGACGTGAAAGGCCACTAAGTTGAAACATCTCCTTGTGTTTGTTTTGTTTTCTTGAGAAAAGTAGAGAAAGGAACTTTATTCAGTGTGGTCACATTGTGAAGGGCAAGAAATGGGAGTCAAAGCCAGGCATGGTGGCATAGGCATGCACAGGCAGATCTCTGTGAGTTCAAGGCCAGCCTGATCTGTAAAACGAGTTCTAAGATAGTCAGAGCTGTTTTACATACTTACACACACACACACACACACACACACACACACACACAAGAAAAAAGGGGGGGGAGGGGCATCCAGTAACTCCCAAGTACAACTTTAGTGTACTAACGTACTAACAAACACGAGGTTTAGATTTAAACAGAGCATGAGAGGTATGCATAGCTAAGCAGTCCTGGCCAAGGTATGGTCCTAACTGTCAGTCATCCGTCATCTCTGCTCCAGTGTGTCTTGCAAGGTAGTCATAAGGTAAGTTGTCAGCATCGTGTGAAGTCTTCCTGGGCCACACATTTATTGTTTTGCTGTAACGGAGCTTCAGCCCTTTGTACTCTTCCTTATAGGAGATCCCTTGGGAAATTTTAGCTCTTTAGGGTTCATTGTTTCAACAGCTGGACAGCACGACTGTCTCTCTTTAAAATCTCTTCGCTCCTGCCTGGATGGTGACAAGCGTGAAAGACCTTACAATGCAGGGAGTGGCTTGCTTCGCTGCTTCCTGACTGGGTTCTTTTGTTGAGTTTGGGATGCCACAATAATTAGATTGCTGTTGCTCTGATGAAATCCTATGATTAAACTTACGAAAGAATTTGTTTTAGAGAATTCATGATCACAGGGACTGCATGGCACGGTGGTGGGAATAGGAAACCAGCTGATCACCTTTTTAGCCTCACACCGGAAGCAGAGAATCAGGAAGCACAGGAATGCTGTAAACCCTCCTTTAATGAATTCAAGTTTCTGTTTGTTTTAAGTGTTATGTTTCAAATATAACTTGTGAAAATCTGCAAATGAAAATTATCGCATTCCAGCCAAGAATCATGGTGCCTACCTTCACTCCTAGAATGCAAGGAGTTGGAGCAGGAGGATGAAACGATCAGTGCAAAGTAACTACGCATTGTGCATGTAGACATTACCACATGGCCAGCACTACCCAGGAAACACTGACTGTTAACTTATTCCCACACCTATAAATTATCAAGGTAGACTCGGGCTATAAGAACACACAGGTTTATTAAAACTACATATGAACATTCAGGCCCAAGAAATTATCAAACACACTGGACTGAAGGAGGGTGCAACACCCTCCTATATCCCATGAAGGACACCTAACTATGACAGTGCTATGTGTACATCACGGAACTGACAAACAGAAGACCCTAATTATCTCTAGGGCTTCAGTTCAGCATAATCCCCATTCCCTAAAAAGGTCCATGGTTCCATGAAGTCTCTGTCCACCACTCTTCCATCTGGACCTGCCTGTCTCTGTGGTACTGGTTTCTGCAGACTGGCTGGAAGCTGAGCTCGATTCTTTGCCTCCAGTGGCTTCTCCAACTCAGACCATGATGCTTTTCAGGCCAAACCTTGCAGTTGTCTTTGACTCTTGATTTCTCCCAGACTTTTTATCCAGGGCAGCAGGAAGTCATGCAAATGCTTCCATCAAAATACATTCAACACAAGATTCCCTGGTGTTTCCTCTGTCACCCCACCCTGGACTCACCTGGATGACCCCACAGCCTCTTTAGCACCCTCCATTTGTACACTTACCCCTTACATACTGTGGAGCAGCTACCAGAGTGACCTACTCACAATGCGCAAGTCAAATCATGTTGATCTGGCACCCAAGACCTTCTGACACACAACAGGTCGCTATGTTTAGGAAAAGTCATGGGTTCTGCAATGTCCCTGCATGATAAACCCCCACCTCTGCCCCTGGCCCACCCCGAGCTTTCAAAGGCTCTGGAGAGACACCCCTTCACTTGTCCCTCTCTAGGTCATTGCTTTTCTCCAGACACATGCAGCATGCAGTGAGGACCTGGATTCCTTGCTTTCCCAGGCATGTCTAGCCCCTTTGACAGCACATCACAACACTGTTGTGTCCAAAGTTCATGCAAGAGAACTTTGTAACCAGGTCTTTTAAATTGTAAAAAAGAAGAGAAAGCTTGAATGGTTCAAGTAAGTTTACAAATTTGTGCAGGGCTTAATTCATAGCTCACTGGCCACATGCAGTCTGGGGAGCAGATGCAACACACACACACACACACACACACACACACACACACACAGGGAGCAGATGCAACACACACACACACACACACACACACACACACAGAGCAGTAGCTATTCTCTCTTCCCCAGACCTCTTTCCTTGTTTCCAGCTTTGCTATCTCCCTCACTCTCCTCCTATTCTTTGCCCACGGGTCACTCTGTCAGAAAGTTGCCCTCCCCCGACACCCACCATCTACCCTCCATCTCCAGAAGCCTGCTCCTTTTTTCTTTGCTTCCTTCCATTCATTACTTTCTGGAACACTGCACAAATGATCTATTTGTTAGGTCACTCTTTCCCTGTGCAAGAACAGAAGTTCATCACAGTGCTTCACTTTGTGCCCAATGCTTTTTCCACAAGTGAACCATGTTTCAACAAAACACAATGTTTAAAAGATAAAAATCCTGTGTAGTAAACAGTTGCTTCATTAGAGAGAATTCAGTAATTCAAAACATTCTGAACGCTCTAATCACGGTGCATAATTTACAAAACCTGTAAAAAAAAAAAAAACCAGTCTCTCAGGCCAGAGAAATGGCTCAGAGGTTAAGAGCACTGACTGTTCCTCCAGAGGTCCTGAGTTCAAACCCCAGCAATCACATAATGGCTCATACCCATCTATAATGAGATCTGGTACCCTCTTCTGACATGCAGGCAGAACATTGTATACACAATAAATAAATCTTAAAAAAAAACTAGTCCCTCTATATTTAGCCAATATAATAATCTGAGTGTGATTATCCTATGCTTTGTTCAAAACTGGCATCAATATGGTTAACAGAAAAACCTGGGATGGGATAGTAGAGGTAAGAAATCTGAAGGGGAAAATGGCAAGGGCTTTGGCCTGTTGGCTTCAGTTTATGGAGAAGCAGCTGGCTTCTCTGCAGGAGCCCCTCATCTGTGTTCTATCATTATGTGGTCACAGCTTTTCTTTGCTTGGTGGGGGACAGCTCTGCACGCTGGTAGTCTTGTGAGGAACTCTGGAGACAGCAGCCCCATGATCCGGACATCACTGCTGCTGTGTGACTCTAACACTCTGCCTTTAAAAGACCATTTTATTGTCCAGTTTTGTGGGTTAGAAATCTGGAAGCAGGACTCCACCACGGTGCATGTTCCTCTTGCCTCGCGATGTTCCAGATGCTGCTGGTCACACCTGCAATGACCTGAATGCTCACGGGCACTAGATGTCCAGGATGGGACACTCACAAGGCTGGGTGCTTGTGCTGGCTGCCAACTTGAACTGTCTGGTTTCCCAAAGAGAGATGTGAACTGTATGGTGTTTTCTGACCTAGCCTCAAAATCGCATAATTCCTTTTACCAGTTTCCCAGTTACCTGGTGAGTCACCAAGTTCACTGAAGTTGGTCCAGTTTTCAAGGGGAAAAGACAGACACCAGCACTGCATAGGGAGCAGGCCTGTAACTCTGTGTAAACAGCTTAAGAAGTACCGCTCCCACACAAGAATGAGGCTGAGGGCGGAGTTCTTACCCTCCCAAGACAAGCAGAAACCCCAAAGTAGACTTTGTTGTTTTAGGAAGATGAGAAACACCTCGGCAGGCCTCCATGGTTGCACCCTCATAATCCCTCCGGTACCTCCACCTTCCTACCACTTCCAGCATTCAGCAGGTATGCCAGCCACTTGCCAGGGAAAGGGGGGCGGTGGGAATGATGGCTCTAAGGGAACCACCATCCCAACTGTCCCACTACGGGCTCACTTCCTGGGAGAATCCACATAACTTATTTTTCACTTATATACAGAGTATTTGATTTGTACAAATTGAAGCACCACTATTTTTTTTTTTTTTTTTGGTTTTTTGAGACAGGGTTTCTCTGTGGCTTTGGAGCCTGTCCTGGAACTAGCTCTTGTAGACCAGGGTGGCCTCAAACTCACAGAGTGCTGGGATTAAAGGTGTGCGTCACCACCACCTGGCACAACTATTATTTTAAACAAGATGTGCCTTGGTGCTTTAATGATCAATGTACAACGTGGTTAAGGGTGGGTGAATAGCAAGTGTGTTCCTCTCCACACACCCACCCTTCTACTTAGGCTTGAACTTGGGGCTTCAAGTATTTCCCAGGCAAGTGCTCTCCCACTGAACCACATCCTTGAAGCACCATTCAGACACCTTTGCTGAGCCTGACAATGCGGCTATCCACAAATTCCCTACTAATAGAAGTTAGAGGGGCTGGCAATGAAGACGCCTGAGACTAAGCCCGGAGACCGTTTAATCCCTAGGACCCCACATGATAGGGAGAAAGAACCTACTCCTGGGGCCATGTTATCCTCTGACCTCCACACACCTCTGGCAATAAAAAAAAAATTGTAAAAACTTTTTTAAGTTAGAGAGATGATGACAAAGACAAAAGTGTAGTTGGACAGATTCAACGCAATGCCCATCAAAATCCCAATAAAATTCTTCAAAGACCGCGAAAGAACAATACTCAACTTCATTTGGAAAAGCAAAAAACCCAGGATAGCCAAAACAATCCTGGGCAACAAAAGAACATCTGGAGGCATCACAATCCCTGACTTCAAACTATACTACAGAGCTACAGTACTGAAAACAGCCTGGTACTGGCATAAGAACAGACAGGAGGACCAATGGAACTGAATAGAAGACCCAGATATCAATCCACACATCTTCGAACACCTGATATTTGATAAAGAAGCAAAAAATATCAAATGGAAAAAAGAAAGCCTATTCAACAAGTGGTGCTGGCATAACTGGATATCAACATGTAGAAAAATGAAAGTAGACCCCTATCTATCACCATGTACAAAACTCAAGTCCAAATGGATCAAAGACCTCAACATAAAGCCAGCCACACTGAACCTTATAGAAGAGAAAGTGGGAAGTACGCTTGAACGCATTGGCACAGGGAACCACTTTATACATGGGCTAGAGGAACATGTGGGCTACAAGGATATGAATGGAGCACATGACTATACTCATCCAATGATTGGCTGGAATGCTAGCTTTTTGACCAATTCCGTATCTGCACTGTAAAAAAGGCAATCATAAGAACATAAGGGAATTATTGAGCAAAAAAGACATTGTTGGTTTGGTTCTGAAAAATATAGTCTATATATTTTTCATAAGAACAGGCATAAGAATAGACAGGAGGACCAATGGAACTGAATAGAAGACCCAGATATCAATCCACACATCTTCGAACACCCGATCTTTGATAAAGAAGCAAAAAATATCAAATGGAAAAAAGAAAGCATATTAACAAGTGGTGCTGGCATAACTGGATATCAACATGTAGAAAAATGAAAATAGACCCATATCTATCACCATGCACAAAACTTGAGTCCAAATGGATCAAAGGTCAGCCACACTGAACCTTCTAGAAGAGAAAGTGGGAAGTACGCTTGAACGCATTGGCACAGGGAACCACTTCCTAAATAGAACCCCAGCAGCACAGACACTGAGAGAAACAATTAATAAATGGGACCTTCTGAAACTGAAAAGCTTCTGTAAAACAAAGGACACGGTCAACGGGATAAAACGACAGCTTACAGAATGGGAAAAGATCTTCACTAACCCCACATCAGACAGAAGTCTGATCTCCAAAATATACAAGGAACTCAAGAAATTGGACACCAAAAGAACACATAATCCAATAAAAAAATGGAGCACAGACCTAAACAGAGAACTCTTAACAGATGAATCTAAAATGGGTGAAAGACACTTAAGGAAATGTTCAACATCCTTAGTCATCAGATAAATGCAAATCAAAACAACTCTGAGATTCCATCTTACACCTGTAAGAATGGCCAAGATCAAAAACACTGATGACAACTTATGCTGGAGAGGCTGTGGAGAAAAGGGAACACTTCTGCATTGCTGGTGGGAATGCAAGCTGGTACAAACCCTATGGATGTCAGTGTGGTGATTTCTCAGAAAATTAGGAAACAACCTTCCTCAAGACCCAGTAATACCACTTTTGGGTATATATCCAAAAGATGCTCAATCGTGCCACAAGGACATGTGCTCAACTATGTTCATAGCAGCTTTATTTGTCATAGCCAAAAACTGGAAACAACCTAAATGCCCCTCAATCGAAGAATGGATAAAAAAAAATGTGGTACATTTACACAATGGAGTACTACACAGCAGAAAAAAATAATGACAGCCCGAATTTTGCAGGAAAATGGATGGAACTAGAAAGCATTATTTTGAGTGAGGTAACCCAGACACAGAAAGACAATTATCACATGTACTCACTCATAGGTGGTTTTTAAACATAAGACAAAGAAAACCAGCTTACAAACCACAATCCCAGAGAATTTAGATAACAATACAGACACTAAGAGAGACCTACATAGATCTAATCTACGTGGGAAGTAGAAAGTATAAAAAGATAAGATCTCCTGAATAAATTGGGAGCATAGGGACCTTGGGGGAGGGTTGAAGGAGGGAGGGGAGTGGCAGGGAGGGGAGCAGAGAAAAATGTAGAGCTCAATAAATATCAAGGGGAAAAAATTAAAAAAAAAAGTCTAGTTGGATAAGAATAAGGAGGTACATGGGACCATTTTGAACGGGGCGGCTGTGAGTGGGTTTCTGCAGGAACAGCATGACTGTGTCCCGCTGCGCCAGCTGTGCCGACAGCCGCCTGACGAGCAGGGAGACTGATGAGAAGGCTAACGGGAAACCGTGAAGACGGTGGCCTGGAACATGGGAAGGAAGCTGTTCGGTAAGAAGTGGCTATTACTGGGATATTTCTTGAAGGAACAGTTGAAGGCTTTGTGGTGAGGTCTGTGTCTGCAAACCCGCCTAGATTTATTTATAAGTTCATTACTTTTTAGTTAGTGTGCAAAATAATGGGTGCAAAATAATATGAACATAAATAGTGTGCAAAATAATACATTTCCATACATACATATCACCTCGCCCTGAACACACACACACACACACACACACACACACACACACACACACACCACGTTTTCAGTTCATTTGCAATTTTGGATTCACTCGGGTCCTGAGCAGGATTCCTGGAGAAAAGGTATCAGACAGTCTGCAGGACCCTAGGATGAAAATGTATGAAAGCACAGGAAGAGCTGCTACTAAACCCCAGATCACCTGACACAGCCTGATCCCAGCCCCAGGAGGTGGAGGCGGGAGGATCCCAAGTGCAAGGTCACCATTGGCTACAGACAGCTACGCGAAACCCGGCCTCCACAATAACAATGAGGGGAGGGAACTGTTTCCATACAGGTAAATCCAGAAGCAAACAGACATCTACCAGACCACGCGCCTTCTTCCCCTTTTAGAGCCACTCGATTGGCTGAGACTCCTCCCCACCCCCCACCGGAGCTGCTCTCGAATTGCTCTGACCCCAACAGCTTTAGGAAAACTACACAATAGGGCTTTCTTCAGATTCAGCACTCTCAAAGAAAGGGAAGAGAGATGCTTAGTTCTGTGACTAAGGGGATGACATCTAAAAGATCTAGGAAAGCAAAGGGGTAAAGGCTCCCAGGGCAGAGGACACAGAGGACACCGACAGGCTGCTCCTCCTTCGAGAAGTTTTCATGTATGTAGAGGAAGAGGCATGTGTATGTGCAGTACTTGTTACCATACATGTGTTAAGTTTAAGGGCATTGGTTCAAGAATCCAATAAGAGACTGGGGTATAGTTCAGTGGTAGAGCATGTGCTTAGCATGTTCTGGGCTTCCATTGTTAGCACTGTGAAAAAAAAAAAAAAAGACAACCACCACCACACAAGCCATGCGGCACCTGGCTCATGCTAAGGTCTATTTCTGGACTTTTGAGGAAACTTCATACTGGTTTCTGTACTGGCTACAGCAGTTTGCACTACCACCCACAGGAAATAAGTGTTCCTCCTTTCCCATAGTGACACTAGCATTTGTTAGCCTTTGGTTTTCTGACTAGCATAAGATGAAATCTCCACGTTTTCATTTGTATTTCCCTAATGACTAAAGATGATGAACATTTAAAAAAAAAAAAGCCAGCCAACTTTTCTGCTTCCGGCCTATTGCCTAGATGTAACAAGCCAAGCCATAAGCTTCTGCTGCCACACCTGCCCCATCATGATCTAGTCCCTGAAACCCAGAGTCAGGGTAGATCCTGCCTTCTCTAAAAAGGCCTCTCTTCCTTATCTTTATTTCTTAGTTTTTTATTTTTTTAATTATGTATATATGGGGGAGGATGAGGCGGGTATGCGTGCTTGACTGCAGGGGCACTTGGAGGACAAAAGAGGGCACAGGATCCCTACAAGCTGGAGTTACAGACTGTTGTAAGAAGCTTGATGTGGGTGCTAAGAACCAACTCAGGCCCCTGTAAGAGCAGTATTGCTTCTGAACCGCAGAGCCATCTCTCCAGTCCCAATTCGTCCTCCTTTAGGCTGCTTGTCAGAAATGAGAAAATATATTTTCATGATGTAAGAACAGAACACTGCTGTACAAACTAGAATACTCTGCTGTTGAAATCCACACACCCCATCCACCTCCCCAGCCCCAATACACACACACACACACACACACACACACACACACACCTCTACCTGGGTGAATGCAAACAATGAAGTTACATTTCTTGCTCAGGCTGTGTCCACCTTAGGTCCAGAGCAGTAGTGTTCTATGGAGGCTCAGTGTCACACTCCTTTCTCCATGTGCTCCCATGACTACTGTGGGAGAAATGGTCATGATAGGGAGTTACTCACCTACAAGGAGAAGCTTCTTCCCTACTGCTAAGCAAATCTCAGGGACCCAGAGACACACAATTGCAGCAGGAGCCAAGAAAACACACAGTCTAACGTGCACAGCAATGAGAAATGGTAATGTATCGAAAACACTGGAAAGACATACAATGCAAGCTTAATGGTGCCTTCTGAGTGGTAGCATCAGACTGCTTCAAAAGCACTGTGCTTTGTATCATTTAGTAGAACCTTATTTTATTGTCTCTCTTTGAGACGGTCTCACGCAGCAGCTAGCTGGTCTCCAGTTTCTGGGTGGTTAGGCTCCTTCTGCCTAAACCCTCCACGCAATGGGATTAGGAGTGTGCGCTGCCACACCCAAGTCCTTTTCTTCCATAAAACTGGTTTGATGCTGACAGGAAAGACAGTGATATCTAGTTTTGAGAAACACACAGTAACCTGACTGGCCAGGCCAACACCTTACGGCATTAACTAAGGATTCAGTTCTGCTAGCTCTGACTCATTATTTATCTAACCTCACAAGGTTGAGCTGCAGGCACAGAAGGAGAGCTGGAACCAGGATCTCTCTTCTCTATGCAGCTCTGTGCAGAGCTATCCTGAGCTACACTAACTGGGGATTTATCGAAGTTTTTAAACTCCAGTAGAGTACTACCCTCCTACGCTCCCCTGCAATGGTACGATACGCTAGCACTGTAAGACAGGGTACACAGAGAAGTCAGACACACGGACAAACAAAGATACAGAAGGACAGACTCTTCTTCATTTTGTCACCTGTAAAATGCAAATGGAAGATAAACTTAAGGGGTGATGCTAGAATTTAAAGATAATGCAGGTAACTTGCCCAGAGCACATGGAACGCCAAGTTAAGCGTGACACAAACACAGACATGGCCTGTGCTGTGCCCAGAGCAAACAGAACAAACACAAAGCAAGCAGCATGGTAACAAGCAAGGGAGATTTTATTATATGCGTATTCCCCAAAAAAGAAAAAAAAAATAACAAAAAAAGCCCCACAAAACGAACCCACAAAAAGAACAAAATTTCCAGCCTCTCTGGTTTACACAGAGCACAGTATTATATGGATACACAGCTGTACAAGAACAAACTGAATTACTTAATTTCACTTTTTGCTTCCCAACTCAAAAAAGGCTACAGAATAAAACACTTTAAATTGTTCATCGATAGAAATTTGCTGCACAATTAAAGTTCAACTTACTCAAAGAGTTATTGTATAGTAAACTGCAGAAAATAGACGAGATGTTCAATAATCCGCTCACAATTAACAATTAAACGTCAGCTACTTTTAGAAATTAGCATGTATTATGTATTTGTTAAGCCTCCCATTTATAATGAGCAGATTGTTTTCATTAATAGTAACTGGATTCTTATCATTTAGGAGATATCAATAGAACTTTAATGAAACACTGATTTTCAAAAATATCTTCTTGGGTCTGAGCTGCTCTCCTATTTACTGTATATCTGGGTCAGTTCTGACAGTTGAATAAATACAGATGCTAACAACTGAATCACGGTGGGGGAGAACAAAGTGAGGGACTCTAGAGCAAGTGTTTGCTGATGTCTTCTAGGCAGCACGTTAGGAGTAGGAAACAGTAAACTGTCACGACCTAGTGACTAGTAAGTGGATTCTACCAATGTACAGGCCTATTGCTATCACTGGGACCAACTAATACAGGACCACTGAAGACCATGTTGAGAATAAAGACTTGGCATCACTTCGTTACATACAAGATCTAAGTATAAGACCTCTAACATTCCGTACTTCTTGATCCTTCTTTATACACATTAGCTTGAGAATTCTGGGATGGAAAAGATGGTAGCTGTTCCTTGAGGAACTATATTAAGTGACCCATTTTGCAACAGAGTCCAAATAAGACAAAAAGCATGAGCCTTACTGTGCCCTCCTCATGTGCCCAGTAGTAAACTTGAGAATATAATTTTCACCCTCTATAAAAAATGAACCCATTTCCTCAGGATCCAGCAATACCACTCTTGGGAATATACCCAAGAGAAGTCCAATCATACTACAAAAGCATTTGTGCAACTATGTTCATAGCAGCATTGTTTGTAATAGCCAGAACCTGGAAACAACCTAGGTGCCCCTCAATGGAAGAATGGATCAAGAAAGTGTGGATTATATACTCATTAGAATACTACTCAGCGGT